>JAWWML010039355.1:0-65105 GCA_035047165.1 Ormyrus rosae
AAAATTTATATTTAAATTTTGTTAGCTTTTCATTAAATTCTAAAATGAGCATATAAAAATAAAATAATAATAAAAACCAGATAATAATGGAACAATAAATTAGTTAGGAGGAAGCTAACTGCCAATGACTTGACAGCGGTTTTTTTATTATAATGAATGATGAAAAAACTTTTTGCCAGCGTAACTTTAAAGTAAATCTTTTGAAATAACTCTTTAAAGTGTGAAATGTTTTTTTTAAACAAGTATAATATTATGTTTAGTATAAATAATACAATTCTTTCGAACATAATTAATTAACCGAATGAATTTTCGAGTATATAAATTTAACGCAATTCATTAATTTCAATGACTGAAACTCATCGAACACGAGATGACCTGTATCAAACCAACAGCCGCATAATGTATACAATCCCTCAAAATATACCGCTCAAATGAAATTTCATTGAAATCGAGCTAAATAAAACCCGCAATCTCCATCCACCCCGAAGTACTTACATTGAAGTTGACGGTATTGAGCGCGGTGCCCTGCAGGGCCTCCATGCGGATGGAGAGGCTGGGCGCCTGGGTGAGGTAGCTCTCCTCGGGGGTGCAGGGCCGGGTGCTCCTGGTGGAGTTGCGCAGGGCCGCGTGCGCGCAGAGCCGCGGGGTCTCGTCGCAGAGTACGGCCAGCGGCAGGCCCGTCGCCGGGGCCCCGTCCCAGAAGGTCAGCTTCACCGTGCAGCTCGACTCCGGCGGTGGCTGCTGCTGCTGCTGCTGATTCGACGGGAGCAGGGTGGCGTTGCTCTCGGTTGTGCCCCGCAGGTCACGCTGAAGGCAGAAGAGCGGGTGATTTGGAAGAGTGAAATTAGTTAAAACTGCCACTACTCTCTTACAAAAGCCCCCTTAAGGTAGTTCTACCACACTACACTAGTCAATGTCAAATAGTTGTCAAGTTGATTGACGTAGTTTATAAATATAGATATGCAGAACTGCGTGAAGCGTGCGCCATATTTTATATAGCTATACAGCACTGCGCCAATGTAAACAAAAGACGGCTTTTTATGTATGATTTTATTATTATAGTACTTTTCGATACTGATGTGGAAGTTGATTATTTATCTCGCTTCGCTCGGCCGAAAAATGTCTCACGAGGTAAATAATCAACTTAAACACTAGTATCGAACATTATTTTATACCACGAGCGCCGAAAAATCATGTTAAAGTCGTGATTTTGAGGTTAGAGTGGTATAAATTAATTTATTGCTATTCTCACAGACACTGAATGCATATTTTGAAAACAGGTGTATAATGGTTGAAGATTTTTCTACTGGATTAAAAAATTTCATTCAAATCTTTTCGTCGATTGCTGAAATATCATAATGTGAAGAGTGAAAAAATCCCATTCCGTATAAGAGCCCGTGTTAAATCGCTAAAAATTGAAACATTAATTTCTCGCTACAGAAGCAGTAAACCTGGCTAAAATTTGAACTATACCGTTTTTATACACTAATCTACCACTGTGTAAAGTTTTGTTTCATTCTTGTCTTTAGTAGTCGAATGGACAGAACTACCTTAAACGATGAAAAAGCTTCCCCTTTCCCCGTCGGCGATTCTCGACTGACCTGCGAGTACGAGGCAAAGTACAGCCAGATCCGGTCGCCCAGCGCCCCCTTGACGTCCCAGGTGCAGTGGGTGCCCGGCGGCAGGGCGTGCAGCGGCGCCCGCAGCCTGCCGCTGCGCTTCACCGTGCCGTTGATGATGAAGTGGCAGCCCTGCGCCGACTGCGCGTAATCCAGACCGTCCGAGTCGACGTACACCACCTGCGAAGCGGCCAATTTTTCAAGCTATACTCTACTTTCGTGGAAAAGGTGAAAGAGTCGAGAAGCTTTTATTGTGCAAGGGAGAAAAAAAAATAATTGTAACTGTTATCGCGGTAATTAACGTGCGAACCAGCAAAAAAAAAAAACAGCGATTCCCTTCCCGCCAATAACCCCGTTACAGCGCCGGCAAAAGTTTCAGCCTCCTTAACGACACCCGCAACAGCCCCCGCCACTTATTACCCATTCATTGGGCACTTCATTTACGGCGCGAAAGCAGCTTCCGCCTAACGATAATGACCTCCCAGCAGGAACGGCAACTTCGGCTCCTCGCCCGAAAAAGCCACCGCGGCCCATGAATACCCGAGAGCCTCTCACCTGCGTCTCGAGCTCGACCCGGAGCCCGGAGCCGCCGAGCGGCACGGCGATCGACGAGCTGCGGAACTCGACCAGCATCGCGGGCCCGCGGGCCGTGATGCGCGGCAGGGGCCCGCCGCAGTACACCAGCAGGACCGGGTCCTCCACCCGCGAGCCGTCCCGGATTATGATGCGGTCCCGCTCCGTGGGACAGTCCTGCCAGACGCTCAGGCTCGAGTTGCCCGGGATCCCGCTGCCGGAGAGCGATTTTACGGACATCATCGCGTGCTTGCAGGTCGGCACCTGAGAATTAAGAAGAGGTGATTTTTTTCGTGATTTTTCAACATTTTCCGTTATTTTGATAAATGTCCATTAGCTTTGTTGAAAATATCGAGTTCGCTCGTAATATTGATGTATTATACTGTCAAAGCGTTAGACTCGAACAAATATCCTTTTCGCAAACATGTTTTTCTGGACTTGAAGGAAAATATCGAAATGGCGAACTAAAAATACATTTAAATTGAAAATGAAATTTGACAAACATATATTTTTTCAATTTTAAAACTATTTACGATTGATTACGTTATTTCGATTTTATTTCCACGACCAAGTCCTTTATTTTTACAAATCAGTTCCAGTTATTAACCAGAATCCTCTTTAAACCCCCAAAATCCAATCTCTCCATCGAGCCACAAAACACGAAACTCCCGCCAAATCACTGACCTCCTTCTGCCTGAGGGTGATGAGGCAGCTGGCATTCCTGGGGTACTCCCCGGGGTAATTGGGGCTCTGCACCCTGCAGGTCTTCTGGTAGCACTCGTAAAAGTTCCTGGAGCAGTAGGTCCCGGGGACCGGTGAGCCTCGCTCGATGGGGGCCTCGGGCCTGCCGAGTCTGGCGATCGCCTCGGGCCTCGAGACGAATCGATACCTCAGCCGGAACTCGAAGGGGACGCTCGGCGGCGCGGAGAACAGACGGATCGAGGCCGTCACCGTGCTCGTCTCGCTGTAGTAGGTAGCGCGACCCTCGCCGGGCCCGCACCAGGAGCCGCCCGTGAACGGACGGCCCAGCTCAGCCAGCTGCATCGAACCTGGGGGGGAGAGACGGGCAGTCGCGGAGGTGAAAGGAATTTTTTGGCAGCTCTTGCGCGTTGCTTTAATTTTGAATTGAAGAATGTGCGCGAGATGGCGGGGAAATGCTGTTTTTTAATTGAGAACTGCAGGTATTCGACCTACTTTTGCTCGTTGAATATGCATCGTAATTAATGTAGAGGTTTTTAAATTATTCTTCAATGATAAGCGATTTCAAGATCAAAGACATTTTTATATTTTTATGTATGCAGTACATCAACAACAAAGTGTTTATTTTACCTCCAAAAATGTATAATAGTTTTCAAAAGATTTTAAAATACTTTGATCAAAATAAAAACAATATGAATATGTATTTTGAATATGCAATTTTTACTTTACATAAGGTCCGCTTACAGAACTTGCATCTAAAATTTACTACCCTTTAGATTTGAGTGGTTCAAAATCAATATAAAAACAAAAATTCAATAACAAAACTCACCGCTTAAGAGACCAAGTCAAAAACGCGTCTGAAAATAGAAAACCAAGCCAAAAAGTACCCCCGGCAAAGTCCAGCCTCTACGTCAGAGCCTCCCTTCCCCTCCCTCCGAAATCCCAGGCCATCCATCAGAGGCGGAAAACGGCTCGGAAGCCAAGCAGCCGGCAGGCAGGGTACTCACCCTCGGGGCAGCTGGCGCTGATGTCCTCGGTCTCGGTGTCGAGGCGGCCGATGCTGAAGGCGTCCCAGAGCAGCTGCACGAGCTCCCCGTAACCTTGGCCGCTGGCGGTGAAGGTCAAGTGGCAGAGGAAGGGCAGCCGACCCTCCGCCGGACGCGGCAGATCCAGCCTGAGCAGACCATTGTTTATATACTACCTTTCGTCAACCCGACTTTTTTCGAACTTTCTTTATCTCTTTGTCGCGCAGAGGTGCTATTGTCTTTGAGGGGAGGCTTTGTTTTTTGCGGCTTCGAGGAGCTGAATGCCGTTATCAAGGCTTTTTTGCTCGCCTTCGTTCGGCACGGCTTTGGAGGCGCACTTGAGAGGGATGGAAAGTAAATTTTCATTTGATTTGGGTGGATTCTTGCTTAGCGTTTAAATGAATTTGAAACTGATAATTTTTCAATACTCTCGCTTGAAATACTGTATTTAAAGCCGCGTAAAAGCACGTGTAATCTTCCGTATAGTATTACAGATAATTTATAAGCTCCCTAAATCCAATAGAGCACCGATGCATTTCAGCGCGTAATTCGGTCAGTACAAACCAACGAGTCTCCCGCCAGTAAAGCAAATCTCTCTCACCTGTAGGTCCTGCCCTCGCGTCCGTGGTAGGTGCGGTTGCAGGGAGTGCAGAGGGCGGGCTCGTCGCTGCCGTCGCCGCAGTCGTCGACGCCGTTGCAGTAGGAGTCGACGGGGACGCAGTGGCCGGCCCTACAGGCGAGCTCGGCGAGGCCGCAGCTCGCCCCCGCCGTTCCCGGGGCCCAGAGCACGAGGCCCAGAGCCAGCAGGCCCGCCAACAGCCGGGACATGCGACAGCCCACACCCAGACAGGCGTCAGCTGCTTCTCTCTGAGACAAAGGAGAGAGACAGTTTTTTTTATTATTGACTGTATTTGGATTGGTGGAGATTTTTGGGGGAAGGGTGATGAAAAAGCGGTAAATTTTGGCCTTTCTAATAATTGCTCGATTCTGTGTTAGGTACTCGAACCTTTTTTGTTTTTTTGATTGCCTCTACGCGTCGCTTCTATTCCTTAGAAAAGAGCACGTCTCGAGGATCCTCATAGAAAAGTTTCGTCTCCTCTCGCCAAAAAGCAAAGTATTTCGCTTGAAAAACTGAACACAAGACTGATTCGACAGAATCAAAGTAAGAGAAAAAACGCCAAGTTTGTAGAGCTAAATTGTTAATTATTCCTGTTAAATTTATATTACAAAATATCTGGGCCAAAGGGTTTCACCCTAAATATTCAAGTGTAATTAAGTTTGCGTTTACAGCAGAGACTAATAGATGTTTAGTTCATAAATATCAGAAAAATTAGTGTCCGCACAGAGCAGTATCGGTGCAGGGCATTGCTCGAAGCACTTTCAGTGGATTTGTCCGTATTGTGTCCGACAATCGAGCGAATAATTTATCGGGCAATCCTTCCACCAAACAGCATTTGTTCTCGATACGAAACGAGAACAAGAAAGGATAATAAACTGCTTTAGTATTTTTATTGAAATATTTGCTTTTTAGAAGTCGTTTTAATCGTGCTGAATAAATTATTTATTTATTGTAGTTTTATATTTAACAGTAATATCCATGTTAACAGTAATATCTAAATTTTTTGTTTAAAATACTTTCTTTAAAAAAAATCAACCTCAGTTCATTAATCATTATTAGTTTGACTTTTAATCAGAAAATAAGCTCAGAATTTAGTTAATTTTATTTCCGATTTAAAAGTAGTCATATATGAATGGACTTTTCCATTTGATGAATATGTCATTTAATTAAAATTAATATCACTCAAAAGCTTATTCAATTTAAATATATATTCTTGATTGTAAAGTTCAATTATGTAATAAAGTCAATTTCGTTTAATTGAAATGTAAATTCACCCACATTGATTATCTTTCGAAAAGCAAATATATATAAACTAGAATAATATTGAGTTGCTACTTTTACATCAATTTCTCATCAAAATTACGATCATTTACATTGCTTGAATTAATCAACCACGCATCTTCCTCACAATTCATTAAACAAATAAATCCATTACCATCATCCTAACACGAATCCAATATCCAAATAGCCACCGAGAACCACCAACCAAGTAAACCGCATCCCCACATAACAAACATCACGCACAACAAAACAACACGCATCTCCAAAAATCTGGGTCGCGGCCGTCTTGAGGCTAAAGCCCCGCGTCAATCATCGGCCGGCGCTAATCCGGCTCGAATTCTGCGGGACCGCGAGAGATTGATCGGCGCGCCTTGTTATTGCCTCGCCGCAGGGGTGACCGACGCTATTTACGATGTTTCTACTTTGGCGCGGTTATTGTTATGGAAATTCGCTGGACGAGCGGAGGAGTTGCTGAGCCGGCGAGGAGTTTAACCGGGAGGTTGATGGGGTAAATTAAAGAACAAAGGGGTTACTGCGACTGACACGGTGCGATTTACGGAGAGTTTTAGTAACTCTGGGGGAGTGATCAGTTGGGGATAAATTCACAAAGTATATCGATGGAATAAGTATTATTTATTATTATCATTGAATTTTTATTGAAAAATGATTCAAGTATAAATATTTTACTTATAAATTTAGTTTTTTTTTCTCGGGGATTAAAATTGTATTATTCAGCATTCTGCACTGAATTTTTGAATGATTTTTCAAATAAAAATATAAAAATATCATAGTAATTGCAATTTAAGTATATAAAAAGCTTTTAAATCAATATAAGCATTTATTTTTTCACGCGAATATTGAAAATTTTTCAGTACTATATAGTACAAGAATTTGCTTTACATTTTTTTACATTGTCTGCAAGTAAATTTTTAATTTAAAAATACAAAGGACAACGAGGCAGCCCGAATTTATCAGGACTCCCGGGGACAATAAATTGTTTTAAAAATATGTTTTCCATAAACCATGAAAGAGGAACGCACATTTTCATGCTTTCCATTGATTGGAATCATTTTTTATTCAATAAAGATTTTATTCCACGCGAATGAATTGCAAAGCATTTACTAGATTTTCATAAGCTGTGTGATCGAGTTATGCGAGGGAATCAGGGAAAAACAAATTTCGCTCTTGCTGCGTAGTTTAAATATTGACTTGCCAACTCGCTTATCGCTGTTTGGTCGAGTGAAAACAATAA
This sequence comes from Ormyrus rosae, assembly GCA_035047165.1. NCBI lineage: Eukaryota > Metazoa > Arthropoda > Insecta > Hymenoptera > Ormyridae > Ormyrus > Ormyrus rosae. Next base: position 7,069 of record JAWWML010039355.1, read on the forward strand.
TTTTAAGTTGTAATACTCGAATGTGCAGAGTTACCGTAACTGATTTTTTACGACGATCCTACTCTCGTATTTAAATTGCGAAACACGCATTTGTAATGTTAACAAGATCATAAAACAGTGCTTTTATTTATTTGTTTTCAAATGCAAGCATTCCTACGTACCTCTGTATTAAAAAAAAAAAAGAGAGAAAAACAGAACATCAATTTAAAAAGCTATTACACTGACTAAAAGCAAATTGAATTTTATCTGTAAACTTGCACGTAAACTTGCACGTAAAAATATATAATCTTCTTAAAACAATAAAATCAAATTTACCAAACCTAATTCTCCTTAGAATTCAATATATCATTTTCTACGCGCAATTAACGTGGACTCTTAAACACAAAACTTTAATTCATTTTACTTAAGCTCGACGTTTACTGCCAGCCTTAAATTATCGCCTCTGCCCCTCCGCCCCACATCCAACCCAATCGCCAATTACTCATAAATTAATCTCGATTTCAAGCTCTCCTCTCCTCCCAGAAATAGAAAGTACATCCATTAGTAGGTCAGCCAATTTGTTTCACACCTTTAAATCGCAGGTATATTAATCCGCGGCTGCGACGCTCGAAAAACTCGGCATTATCCGGCAAAGCGCGAAATAATATCCCTCCGCGGCTCGCTGACCTACTTGAACCCTCTCGCTCAATAGGTCAAGTTGGCAATAGCCGCGCGGTTATAATTATATCGCTCCACATAGAGGCGAGGAAAAATCGAAGGGCCGCTCTTTTCGAACTTGCCGATCGGAGGGAAGATTTTCGAAAGTCGCGGGGAGAGCTTTGGTTTGGCTTGAGAGCCGCTGCTTGGGAATTCGCCGCTGGGAGGATTTTGTTAGTCGGTTTTTTGCGGAATAAGTTGGAGTTAGTTTCGTCCTGTAATTTAATTTCAGCGTGAATGCAGACTTGAAGCAAGCGCGCTGTTAAAATTAGACAAACACGCGAAATTTAAGTTATGACTAAGTAAACACGACGGTCTAGTTTCACACCATTTATGAGATACGTTTCGAGAGAAAATTAAGGTCGGCGAGACTGTGGAGAAAAAACTCCTTTTTAATTCAACATGAGTTGCAATAAATCAAAACCTGGCTATATATAATTATATATTGTTGTAGTTTGTAATATGGCAACTAAAATTACTTTTTTAATTAAACATTTTTCATCCCCCTAAATTTCTTAGTTGTTTAACACTACGAAGAACGAACCTATTTCTTATAAAAATTTTGTTTAATTCAACCGTTTTTTCGAATAAACAAACCGTACAAAAGGTTAAATTTCGCAATTAAAAGCGTAATCTGGGCCTGAGTCTTAAAAAGGGGCTAAGATTTTATTTAAGAAAAGTTTAATAAAGGAAACTTACGACCTGCGAGACCGTGAACCTCTTATTTCGAAAATTAAATTTCCTAAAGCTCATGAATTTTTTCATTTTTTCCTTAAACTTTCTTAAGCCCTTACAAAAATAAACGCAGCCACTTAAAACTTTCGCAACTGTCTCTCATTTTCCCAAAAATCTCCCTGATCCAACCCATCAGTAATGGAACTTTGAAAAACGGCAGTCAAAAAAAAAAAGAAAAAAAAAATAATCACTCGCCGATCCGCGGCAGAGCTTCGCGTTAATTAAAATGTGGAAGTCGCGCCGCGGTCGCCGGAATTACGAGCGATGAATTAATGGGCTTCCGCAATACGAGTAATACAATTCTGTCAGAATGGAAATCGTCGACGGGGGGAGATGATTTTTTTCTCGCTCGTTTGCGGCCGAGCCGTTAAAAATTCGACGCCGAGTCGTAAAAGGTCGAATATTTTCTGCCCGCGGAGGAGGGGACCGTTTGCCGGGCTTTGAATAAGCAATCCCGCAGTAATAATTGAAATCCATTATTTATTATTATAAACGCGCGTTCATTATTTCTGTTGGCCCCGTTTCGATGTAATATAGTTTAATTTCACGGGGTGATAATAAACAGGAGGAGGAGCTGATGAAGCTAAAACGTTTGAAATTTTGAAACGCCCAGGAAATTGTTTGTTGATGCACGATTCGATCCGTTATTAAGCATTAAGCGTTAATTATTATTAAATTAAAAGCAGACGCTGAACGAGAGAGGACAGTTTTTAGCCGATTTTTAAAGTGTACAAGTAATTATGGAGCATTAAAACTTTGTTTAGACTAATTCAATATTCAATTTCTGTTTATGCTAATTTGATGATAGCAACGGCATTTGCATAATCATAAATTCAAATTCGATCATCCAATTTGTTCTAACTTTTCGTTACGACAGACTGGTAATATCTGTAAATCAGCAAGCAAAGGCTAAAACTACTTTAATTAAAGGATAATGAAAGCATTAATTTTCTCCAACATCGCACGTCTTTTGTCAAAAGTCTCCTTTCAACTTAACTCAAGACTCCTTAAATATACATTGCGAGCAGACGAAAGCCTAATTTCCCTGAAAGTTACTTCGCGAGGAAGGTCTTCCTTTACGGAAACAAATTTTAAAGGGGTTTTAGACGGAGAGATATTTACTAATATATGTGTTTGTATTTATGGTGCTAATGGCAAAATATATAGAAATGAATTATAAAACGAAACTGAATTAATTAAACGCCGTTAAAATTTCAGAGAGATAATTATTCGAAAAGCAGCAGACTTCCTTATTCAGAGGCAAATTTAAATTACGAGTTATGTGGATCCATTCCAATTTATTTTTTATTAAAATAAAATTGCGGGTTTATAATTTACTATATGAATTATTAAATTTTACTTTGGAATCGATTGACCTGAAAAAAACCAAATTCATGCAACATGATGATTTCGATATGCAAATTCCTTAACAATAAATATAAGCGCGTTAATATCTTCATCACCATAAAACTATCAAAGGAGGTTCTTAAGTAGAGCAGAATTACTCTCCATTCAAACTGCCTTTCACAAATAGCAGACTCAAATATCTCTCACGCGTTCAACGCCTCCGAATCAAGACTATTACCCTCGGCAAATAAAGCAGCCCCGCGCTAAAAACGAGAGAGCGCCTCGCAGAATTCCGGAATTTTTTTCCAAACAAAAACCGACGCTCTCTAAAAATTCGAGCGGCGGCGCGGCGTTCCGTTATTCCGCGTGCAAATTTATGATAACAGCTCGCCTCTTTTTTTTTTTTTATCGACGAGCTCTTTGATAATAATGCAGTCCGCGTAATTAGCGGGGAAGTTTTGTCCGCCGGGCGCGTTGCAATTACTCGCGAAAAAGCGGGGGAGAGGATATATATTCCGCGAGAAAAACGGGCTAAACGTCACCGGCGAAATGGACTCGTTCGCCCGTGAATAAACAATTTATTTTCGCATTAACGGCGTCGATTTACGCGCCTATAATCGAGCCGTTAATTTCAATCCCCCGCCGCGGGCCGTAATGGAAACACGCCCGTTTCCCGGAATTTAGAAGCCGGTCGCATTGTCGCTTTTCGAGTTTCGGATTAATAAACCCGCTTGATTGACGGCGTTCAGCGGGCGGCTTTGTCGTACCGAGTGGATTTAGTTTTATTTTAGAGGGAGATTAGTCCGCCACATTCGTCTTGCCTTATCTGACTTGTTCTACTTCAAGATTTTGCATGTATATCTCTGTGGCTCGGATAGACTTTAATTTAGATCAACACATATTTTTAATTGCCCTAAATAAGGGTAACGAACGGTTGAGTTTTGCAGGTCAGCTGTCTCGTGTGACTTTTCTTATTTTATACGGATAGTGTATAATGAGGTTTCTTTAACCTAAAAAATTAGCAAACGATTTACGATACCGTTTGACGCCTACCATTATACGACGATGAATGAAAGACAAGCCAAAATAGCATTCTAGATTGATTTATCAAGCACTTTCGAACAAGCACAATTTTCATTACCCAAATAAACATCTCTCGCGAGAAGGCCGAGCAGAAAAATCACTGTAATTACTCGGCAATTATACGGGCAAGAAAGAATCTCACAAAGCTCCCGGAGAAAAGGGCAAAAGAAGCGGAGCCGGAGGAAATATATCCGCGCAAATTTCATCGACGACTACACGGGGATTTAATCGGCGAACTGAAGCGAATGAATAATCATAAGCGATGGATATTTCCATATTATGAAAGAGGCTTTTGTTCCCTTCCCCTTCCCGATCCGCTTTGTCTGCCTGTCTCTCTCTCTCTCTCTCCTTCTGCGAACGGAGGAGGGAGAGAGAAATAAAAGAGTCTCGCGAAAAGCGAACGCACGAAGGGCGAGGGAAAAATTGCGAGAGCTCAAGTGAACGAGGCTGAGATTTAAATTTTCCATGTAAACTGTTTCCTGCGCGCGTTTTATTGCGGTGATTTAGCGGGATTTCAGCTCCAGATTGGCCGGAATTATATTCTGACGAGCGGCCCGTTTGGGTAATTTTATTTCTACGGCTAATAAATTGCTTTATTAATAGCCGCGTCCGAAGCCCTTTTTTTCGCGGGACTCTTTTGTTTTGGCGCTTTAAAAATGCGATGAAAAATTTTCATGTTTCGCGGAAATGTTTACGGGCTAATTTTCAGGTTTGAAACGTCGTACTGCGCGCTTATTTTATTAACATTCTCGAGCTGGTAGCGAGTCTGCATTTCATTTTGTACCGACAGCTTTTATCTATGTATAAAAAAGGAATTCAATGCTTATATATGAATTAGCAAGTTTTCAACGTCGTTTTGAAATTTAAAACGGACTTTCATACTTTACATATTTAATAATTATCGTATTAACAAGTAGAATAGCCTAATTTCGTAGCAGAGATTTATTAAGGCGGCTCTTCGTTGTTTTAATATACGAGTGTAATCTTTGGATGTGGAAATTACTTTGTGCCAGGCATAAAGAAAGTCGGAAAAAGTGTGATTCTTTCAACTTACGAAATGAATGTGGAAGGAAAGCAAACAGACAGGGAAAGATAAAAGTTCCTTTTAGTACCTTTAAACATGCATCTACAAAGTGAAGCCATTGTGTGGCTTCTTTCTGATCTGAAGGAACCCGCAGAAACGTCGGCTGCTCGAATAATTACGCGAAATAAACGTAGAGCTTCAATTTACTTCCCGTGCTTAATTCACGTGGCAAATTAAATGTATTGAAATACCTTTTTAATTTATAGGCTTCTTATTTTTCAAATACCTTACATTCCTGCTTTTTATAAATTTTAAAATCCGCATTTGCAAATAAATTTGAATCGAATTTCTGAAATTCGCTCGGATTTTCTACCGAAAAAAAGAGCGCAACCACTTTTTCCAGAATTTAGCGATATATTAATTTTGAAAATCGAAAACAAGCCCCGACAAAATTTATTAACGCGGACATTACAACGACACTCGTATATTATATAAACGAGGGAGAGCCCTTAAAATTAATTACGGCTAGATAGCACGCCTCATTATTTGCTGCCACAAATCACCTACAAGAGCCTATTCAAAATCTGGCGCGGAGCTATTAATATCCCGCATAATTAATACCAGCATGGGGTATAAATTCCGGCGGCCCCAATTACATTTTTCCCCGTAACCGCGTCCGAGGCTGCCGGTTTCGGCGTCTCGCGAGCGACGCGTTTCGCTCGCAGTGAAGGGAACAAATAATAATCCCCCCAAACCCGCGATCGATTCGCTTTTGAAAAGGAGGCGCGGTGTGTGTGTGTTTTTTTTTTGTTTTTTTTTTGTTTTTTCCGGAAAAGACACCTGTTGGCGGAACAGGAGAATCTAATAGCGAAATGGGAGGAATCGAGCGCAGGTAAACAAACACTTGTTGCGTTATCTATTGCGTTGAAAAAATAAGAAAGCGATGAGTTGAATAAACATGCCGGGTTTATGTTTGTATTTGGTCAACCCCGGGGAGATCAAAGACCGCCGGTCTCTGCGACGGAAGTGGGTGAATTAAAAGCGGCCGGTATGAAACAAGCCGGCGAGAAAGCTGCGGGCTCTGTTACGAATAAACTCGCAAATGTATACGGGTATGCGAATAAAAGTAGTCTTCTTTTTAATATTGAGCACGTCTCGAGTTCGAGTCCCGAAGTTTGACGTCTTTACAAGTCTGACCTAACTGTGACTGTTTCACTTATTCTCGTACGGACTTGCTATTTTTACTGCCGACATTCCAACGAAAAATAGGTCAGCTAAGTTTTTTAAAGTTTTAAGATCCCAGTGCACTCAAGCCCCATAAATTCTAAATAAGAAGCTACGTTCACCTTTCACTCTTGATTCGGAATAAACTAATAATCACATTCTGAATCCTCCAACGCGGCTGAAACGTCCTCAAAGGGAATCTCAAAACCGCTCCACCTCCGACTGAAATTTACTCAGCCCCCGAAAACAAGCAAAAACCCACCCGCAGCCCTCGGCCGACATCTCAATCAAGTCCTCGAAAAGGCCACGATTAACAGCCTCCCCTCGGCCCGACAATTCCAACTGCTCCTCCACTCGATCGGACCGCAAAGCCGAGGCGCGAAGCGGCGGCTGCAAGCGCGGCTGCCGGCTTTGTCGGGGCGCAAAGAGGCAAACGCGAGACGAATATTTCGGGGGTGGGATTCCCGGGGCTGTAAAATGCAGCCGCCGCCGCGGCCGTGTCGCTGCGTGCGAAATGGGATTTCGAGGATTCTGGAGATGCGGAGGCGAGAGGTCTTTTTTGGGAAAACTGTGCGGGGAATAAGGAACTCTGGGTGTGAGTTTTGCCTCGGGTATTCGGGCTTTTTTAGAAGCGAGGAGAATTGAGGTGTGTGACGCGGTTCAAGTGTGGTGCTGCTGTGAGGCGGTTTTTCACGTTGCCAGCTTGTATTATTACATTTTTGCGGAAAAACATTCGTTACTCTGATTGCTGATTGAATTACTGAAAATTTATTAACTTTTCGCGGAATGCAGTATCAAAGATATCAAATAAAATCATTTTTAACGTAAATTTTCATTTATTTTCGTACATACTTTCATGTTTAATTTAAAAGGTTTGCATTAATAAATTAAATCTTTGACAGTACGCAAACGATATTTATTTTTTATACGCAAAATCTTTAAACATTTACATTTGCATTTCAAAAGCATTTTACTCGGAGATGAAACTGTATTTTTTAAAATTCTCCGCCCTTTAAATTTATTCAAAGGTCTCTTTTTGATGTTCTTCCGCAGGTGAGAGTATGCGTCGCTGTGAGAAATATTTTTTTAAATTTTCTCGAGCCAGAGTGAAAATTCTAAAAACTTGCATCATTAGCTCACTTTCCTTACGACATAAAACCCCAAAGATAAAACTAACCGTCTCGAATTTCACTTCGCCGCCTCGATTTCAGCTAAAGCCTGCTAAAACGAACTACATTATAAATCAAAAGACCACCCCGACCAGACCAAAGAACAGCCGCGCGCGTTAAAATAACAAAGGCCAGCTTCGAGCCCCGAAAACTCCTGCACTCCTTAGCTCCTCGAAAAGGAGCGCTTATCTCCCGCCGAATCATCAAAGTGGCCGCCTCCTTCATCCGGAGCACAATGGAGCCGCAAAACGGCGGCGCAATCAGGGCCCCGTCGGGGCTGGGAGGGGAGAAAAGAGCCGAAAGTCAGGGCTGGAAATTATCGAGCGATTACGCGCCGACGGTCGCGCCGCGCGCGAAAATCACCGGCCCGATAATTCCGCCGGTCTAATGAAGCGGCGGTGCGGGAGACAGTCGGCCGAACTTCCCGCGAGGCGTCGACTTCCGGGGAAGGGCGACGGACGGCTCGTAGATTGGATTGCTGATTGCCGTTTATTAATAGCGGTGGCTGATCTTCGGAGGGGGACGAAGGCTGGGCTGCTTTTATTTTCAGAGCCGGGGATCGTTTTGCACGACTAAATAATTTAGAGAGCTGCAGCGTGGCGAAAACAGCGCTGAAAAAAAAAATAGGTTGGAGGCTTTGTTAAACTTTTTAGAAACAGTCTCGAGTGCAGGGAAATAAGTTGTATGATTTTTTTTGTTTTGCTTTTCGCGTGAGCGCTAAAATGCGTTAGAAATATTTTTAGAAAATAAGTCTGGCTCTCCGTGTTGCCAGTTCTCATTAATTTAAACTGCAGAAATAGTAAATCATGCCGAGTGCACAAAGCCACGGCTAGAGAAAATATTTGAAAAGCTTTAACTTGAACCGCGGAATATTCAACAAGAGAACGTCTGTTTTAAGATTATTAACAATTTAAGTCTAATGAAAAAGAAAAGGGCGAAAGTTCACACCTATATGTAATGAATTTTTTTTTCTTTTGACCCAACTTTCAGACAATCTCAGATTTTTTAACTTGACTGAAATTAATCTTTTTTAGCCATTTTTATTCCGCGGATTTACATTTTAAATTAAGCGATTCGTGAATTAATAATTGGAGGAATATTCTTTTTCACTAATCTTTCGGATTTTGAGAATAATGTTAAACATTACTTTCTGTTATGTTCTCTTTTTTTTTTTTATTAAGTTTCCAACTTTCTGCAACATTTATGAGTTATTATCTTTTTTGGCAAGTTATTTCCAGAGGTTAACATTTTAAAAGTTTTAATTTTATAGAATGTATAAAATGATTCATCGCTTTCCAAAATGCTGCCTAAATGTTTTCCAAGTATTACAATGAGTAATGGAAACGAGTTCCCAAGTTAAAGTCAAGGCCAATTTGCTCAGAACAAAGAACATTTGAAACCAAGACTAAGTAATTCTAATAGTTCCAAAAATAACAAGATTCCAGGTCCATTTGCAAAATGGGTTATCCCAAAATTAACAGACCCCGATGTTTTTACCTCCCCCCACAACTAATTTAAACTACTCGGTCAAAAAAACTTTCAAACTCCAAGTTTGAAAAACGCAATTAATCCTCGAGCCCGAAATAAGCTCTTTAACGAGCGGCGAAATAACCCGCATCCGATGGAATCAGAATCGCAAATGACTTCAGAATTGAGTGCGTCCCTGGCAAAAGACAGAAATCCCTTAGCGCCGCGCGGCGTCAATTCGTTCATGTCCAAGTTCGCGGAGTAGCGACACATTCGAGACCCGGAAAGCAGGCCATCGACCTTCCCCCTCCCCCCTCCATCCCTCCATCCCTCTCCGACGGAGCCGTTGACATTAGCATTTCTCATCTCGCGGGCGACTTAAGTTTCCATAACAACGGAGAGAGAGAGAGAGAGCGTCGAACTGCTGGCGCTGCTCCTGAAATGCAAATGCAAAGGGCAAAAGTCGATCCGCTCTCTCTCTCGGCGTATTCTTTATGCGCCGGCGACGCTCCTTGAGATTCTTTTGAGGCCGCATTCGCCGAGAGGCAAGGAACGCGTAAGGAGGCTTGTTCTTTTTGGAGACACGCGCCGGATTGTTTTCCCACGAGTCGATCCTGTCGATAGGAAAGCTGGCCTTTTTGGAAGGCTCGAGTCGAGTTGCCGGGGGAGGTTAAAGACGGTGAAAAGGACCGTCGGTAATTTCGATTATAATTGGCTGAAAAATCGAATGTAGGTGTATTGTACGTAATATGTATTAAATTTTTTATTCAGTCGAACTCGTCAGCTGTACGCCTTCTAATTAATATCCTCCTGGAATTTCTCGGAAATGTATTATTTAAAAAAAAGCAATATACGTTAATGAACTTTGGAAAAGAATATTTCAAGACGAAGTTGCGTGTATTCGGTTTTAGAAGACGTAGGCGATGAGAGGAGAAAATATTAATTTAGCTTAGGGAAGCGGAAGTTTTCGGATGGATTCTTTCAGGCGCCCGTAAAGTTTGGAAGCTTCGAAAGTGCATCAGTTTCGACAACGTCAAAGGATGATTTATCCCCTCAAAGTAAGTTTTTAAGAAGAATATTGCAATAAGTGCTCGAAAAATATTTTTAAGAAGGCTTCGACCGAAAAAGGAGCTATGAAAAAGAGAGCTAAGAATGCTGAAATAGCTGTCTCAAAAAGAAAAGCAATTCTGAGGCAGGCTCTAGGAGTGCTTTAAAGCTGGTAATTAGCTTAGAGCACTTTGCGCTCTTTCTTTAGAAACGATTTTCTGCGTTATGACTAAATCGAGTAGAGAATGCAGACGTTGAAATGCTGCAAATGCAGGCTTCATCAAGAAGGAAAATATATAAATTTTCAAAAATAGAGCAGATAGTAACTTAATGGAGCTAATATTAATTTATAACTTCTTTAAGAAATGTCTCGTTGAACCTTGTACACGTTGAAAATGTTCTTTTACCGATTAAATTAAGCATTTTAAATTACTTTTTTTTATTTAAAGTTGATTCTTGTCGACTTCTCTTTACTTCCACCTTTTTTGTTAACACCTCAAGTATCTATTATCAGCAATATTTAGAAAAAAGAATATTAAAAATCTAACTCTATCGAGCATAAAAAAATAGGTTTCCAGAAAACCTCCAGCACCTAACCGTCACGCTCAAGCATCTGCAGAAGGCAAAAATTAAATTTCCCCCTTGCCCTTCCCGACCTGAACCCGACCTACTTCCCCCGAGTCCCCCCGAAGCCTCCTCCTCTCACCCGATAAGAAAGCAGAAATTACGAGTACGCAGATACCCGAAAAACCCCCCTAAACACCCCCCCCCCTTCCAGCCTCGCTAAGCGACTCCCAATATCCCTCAGCGGCGTCCTCTCGAAATTTACGAAAGCAATTCTCCAGCACCCTCCGCGAAAGAAGCGGCTCGCAACGACGTATTTATATAAGCCCCCGACAAAGCGCTCGTGAACAATGCGCGAGATAAAAACCGGAGGAGGAGGAGGCAGTGGGGGAGGGGGGGAGAGGAGAGAGCGGGATATAATCGATCGGCGACGCGCGCAGAAGCGCGTGGGACGACACGCGCCGAGGATCGACGGCCTGGGAATTCGGACACGTGGGAGGGTGTTTTGTTTAATTGAGAGCTGGGAAAGGAGAGCTCGGAGGTATGTCGGCCGAGGAGCTTTAGGGGGGTAGGGGAGAGGGGAGGGGGTAAATAATGCAGACTTGTTGCTGGTATGTAATGCTGTAAGAGAGGCTTTTTCGGTATTGCTGCCGCGGGGAGAATCTGAGAGGTGGATGCATATTGTAAGAGGCTTTTCGAATGAATCGAAAGGAGAGGCTGCGAGGGAAGACATTTTTTTCTCTTTCAGTTTTCAAGCGGCTGAAATGGTTTTTAAGTTGGGACATTCACGGGGTTTGATGCAAAAAAGGGTTAAATATAAAGTGACGTGGTTGAAGTGGAAAACACGAGATAGGAATTTAAAATTTAAAATTTTTTTTGGTAAAATATTTAATTTAAAGCTGGATAACACTCAAAAGGTATTTCAGAAATTTTTCATTAAAAATAATTCAAAGTAAAAATGGCTCCACTCAAAATTTTTCCTCCCCACAACAATAACCTTTTAAAAACAGCAGAAATTCGAACCGTTTTCTTTCTCCAGCCTCGAAAATCCTCCCTCCTCTCCTCCTAAAATTGAAAGGGGGCCGATAAGGTCTCTCTACAGCAGTAAAATTTTAACGCAAATCCAGAAAAGAATAGAGCCCCCGGCAAGACATCTCGATAAAGCGCGGCCCCTCCGTCCGAGCTTAATGGATTAAGATGTACAGCCAAGCCGGCTGGAGATTCTCATGATCCTCGTGCCAATCTGAGAAGTGAGACTCGGGAAGAAGCGAAGCGCCGCGATAAAAGCCTCGAGTCCGAGTGAATAAGTTAAAAAACGAGCGGGACGGAAATCGAAGGCGAGGCGAGATGAACGGGAGGGGGGGAGAGTGATTCGGAAAATATTTTCCCAGATCGCGTAATGAAACTTCGTAATTGGCTTTCGATTCCTCAAAGGGTTCGGGATTTGCATAGTTATTAGTTTAAATAAATTGCGGGGCCGAGATGTGCTACCGGGGTGATTATAATTTTGCTCGTTTCTTAATTGGCTCGCGATGGTCTTTAGGGAGATGAGAAAATTGATTTTGGAACGAAGGCGGATAAGGAATTTTACCTATATGTCCTATTCTTAATTGATTGTAGATGAGAATTTATAAAAGCTGATACGAATCGCGTTGGAGGAGATTGTGAGGCAGATAAATAAGTGTAAGTAAGTTCAATGGTTTTTAAAAATATTTTAATTTGGAGACATTAATGAGATTACTAGCATGACATTAACTAACGTAACAATAAATTTATAATTCTGTTATAAATATAACTGATTTTTTTTTAAAAATCCTTTTTTCAAATAGAATTTCAAACAATATCTTAGGTTTAAAACTCGCAATCTCACGTCGCCCCCCCCCAATTAATGCAGTAAAACTGCAGGCGCGGAGCATCGATTTTGTAAAAAGTACTCGCACCCTATCTAGTCCGCAGCAACATTCGAAACGAAATAACGAACAAAGGCCCTCGCTCGAAAATTGTCCGAGCTCTCTCCGTAATTACAAGCGCAGTACGAAAAAGGGCTAAGAACCAATTCCCCGGAATAAGCAAAAACTCATAAACACAGCTCAAGAAACACGTACAGAGCCGGAGACAACACCTGCTCGAAAGCACAATAACGCGGGCCGCAGCGGGGCGACACCGATAGAAAAAGGCTCTCCCTCTCTCTCTCTCTCCCCCGAAGAAAACACGGGGGAAAGAGAGAGAGAGAGAAAAGCTCACCGCGGGCACGTCGAAGCCCGTAAACAAAAGTCGACGGGGGCAGGGCTAATTCGAAACGAGGACTCGAGCCGCTCCAGGACAATGCGGACAAAAGCGGCAGGACAGATTTTTCGCGAAATTGCGACGGCGGCAGATTAACCCGGAAACGAGGGAGTCCCTCCGTAACGAGCGGCTCGATAGGCGTCTCAAAGTTTGCCTTTCCAGGCTTCGATTGATCGGCTGATTTTTTCAGAGCTTTGCGCGGCGCGGAGCGCGTAATTAAATACATCGCGACCGGCGCGTCAAAGGTTCGTTTTAACGGAAAAATGCCTGGGTTTCTCCCTAATTGCGGGGCTAATTACTTCGTTAGGCCGCGATTGCCGGCCGGGTTTTGGCAAAAAATTTAATCGCCGCGAGTCTTCTTCAGCTACGCCGGAATTCTATATGGCTTTAATGGCGCAAGTAACGCTTGAAATGTCGGGGAATTATTAAGAAAGGAGCTTTGTTTCTGTTTCGCGAGTTGCGAGCAATCTTGAATTCAGGTTTAAATCAGATTTCTTTTGGAAACTACAGTGTCGAGGAATTCAAAACTGTGCTTTTACAAGTTTGTATGTTTTAAATAACAGCTCAAATCTAAACTTCAACGTAAAACCAAATTTCTTCACCCGACAACTGAAACAGTTTACTTTCGCCTCCGTCTCGATAGCCAGGAATCTTTTCACCGTTTTCCCCGCCTTATTCTCCGCTTTGACGCTTTTTCCAAACGTCTCCCGCACGACTTTTGTCTCGATGCCTCTTATTCCGGGACGAATTTCCTTCCTTCCGCGCCGTTTGACATTTTCCTTCCCTCCGCGCGCCTCGGTAAATAACTAGTTTTCAAATAGTTCAGCGCTCGCGCGTTCAGCAATTCGAAAGCAGTTAAAAAAAAGACTTTCAACTCGCGCCCAGCTTCGCCGCGAAGATTGAAAAAACCGTATACGTTTTTGAACGGCGAATTTTTCCGCTCGTTATCGCGATACGACAAACAAAAATATTCTCCCCCCGCAGCGGACTGTTTCAGGCGCATTTTTTTTCGAAATAAAAACCCGCTCGCTCGAAATGTGGATCGCGGTAGAAAATCGCGCGCGCTTTCGAAATAAATGACGCGCGCCGCGGGTTTTTTTAATTTCCCCGAGAGAGAGAGAGACTTTGAGAAAAGCGCCGGCGGAGAATAATCGCGCGGAAGAGAATATTCTTGAAGCGGCGCGCGGAGAGAGAAAGAAAAAAAGAGAAGCAGGCCGCGGCGCGCGGCGACAGATGTATCGAGGAGTGAAAAGGGGAGCGCGAAATCGAAACAGGCGAGTGGTGCCTTCCCCCCTCGAGGCGCCGGAAAATGGGGCGACGGCGATCGAAGACGCCGGGAATTTCCTGCCTTTTAGCGCGACGCGCGAATTTCAAAGTGTAAATGGGGCGCCGTGAGAGCGGCGACGCCTGCTTTTCTCTCTCTCTCTCTCTCTCTTTCTCTCCGCGGGAGAGAGCTTTGACGAATTCGCTGATTGTCGGCTCGTTTGCAAGTCTTTTTTCTCTCTTCCCGCCTGGCTTCTTTTCGGAATAAAACTTTTCGGGGTTTAACGTTCCGCGGAGGAGCGGAATGTGCCCGTGTAGTGCTTTTTTTTCTCGGGCATTCTTTCGCCCGGACTGACAGCTTCGTGGCTTTGAAGAATTTGCGGGGATAATCAGTGTTGGGAGAAAAAGTTGGCTATTTTCCGATACAAGTAACGCGCCCGGCTTTTTCTGCGGTTTTGTACAGTGATGTGAGGGAAATATTTCCTCGGATTTGGACTTTTATGTTTATCGATTAAATTATTACCCTGTGGACGATACGTTTTTTTAAAACTGTCTATATTTGAATTTTGTTTCGAGTTTACAGATATTATAAGCAGATTAGTAGATTGATTAAATTCAAATAAATATTTCATCTGCAACAATTAATTACTGCAATTATATTAATCATAAATTAATAACAACATCCATAATATTGGAGTTAAATTCAAATTCACTTCAAATATTTAACGAAATTCATTATTGTGAATTATGTAAAAGTAAATTTATTGAAAAATAAATTCCTTTATCTGACAGTCCGGCTTAAAAAAAAATAGCAAAGGGTCACAAATTTACATAGATAGCAGGCCGTGTACAATATTGAAGTAGAACAAGTCAAAATATGGTCAGACACGTATTGGTTTTTTCACGTAAAACCTATAAATACGCCCGGCTCGAAAAGTTTCCTCTCCCTTTGTTTAAATCTACTTTCATTCTTTTAATATTAACAGCCAATTATTTACTTTCCACCGCTATCGCAGCCCTATAAATAAAACTGCACCGTAAGCTCAAAAGTGTTGGCGAAGTAATTGGAAAAGTTGCCCGTAAACGGGGAAAAATCCAAAAGTTTCTATACGGAGCGATCGTATGAATAAAAAATACCAAAGTCGTCGGAGGAAATCGATTGATTGAGGGAGGCGAAAGGGAGAGAAAGAGAGAGAGAGCGGAGGGTATAAAAAATGACAAGTCGGATCGGAATCGCGCGGCGAGGGTCCGAAAGTGCTGAGTGCGTGTAAAGGAAAAAACTGGAAAGCCTCGCTTTTTATGATGCGCCGCGATTCCCCTCCTCCGCGGTGTTTGATATTGCCAAATTTTTATTCACAATCGAGAGTGATTGATTTCGCGGCGGGTGACTTTTTTGCTTCGAATGTCGGTTTTTTTAGATTTGAATCTGTTTTAGCCGCTCCGTACTGAAATTTAGTTTTATTGCAGTTTTAGTAGTTTCGCTTTTCGTTGCCATATTGACAATCGAATTTAAGCTATCTATTTTTCTAAGTCGTTTAAAAGAAAAATTGTCATTTGAGAATTCATTTTTTTTTTAATCGAAACAAACATCTTTTCCTTGCTAATAAAAATTAGATGAAGCAGTTAGATTATAAACTAGGCAAAACACTTCTTAAAAAGCTTGTAATCCGCAAAGAGAAATTTCCAGGGAAAATTGTTTGGCGTTCGAAAAGAATCCAAAAAATAAACGAAACCTTTTCCTCGCGCCAAATAAACCATTTCCCAAAGCCACGTTCAACCTTCCCACTGAAAAAATCAAAAAGACTCCCCCGAGCAGACGCTAATCCCGCCTCGAAAGCGAACCCCCGCAAAGCTTTTCCCCAAAGAAATCGCAATTAACCCACTCTCGAAAACGCCCCGTCCACTCGGTTATTAATTAAATAAATCTCCCGCGTCCCGCCTCCGCTCCGCAAGGCCGCGCGTCGGGGGCGACAAAGGCAGGGAGATAAAAAGCGGCGGCCGGCGGGGCGCGAAACAAGCAGGAGGAGGCGTCGTCGTCGGCGGAAAAATTCGAGCACAATGGAGGAAAATCTCCCAAGGAGAACCGCCGGCGCGGAAACGACGCGCGGAATCGCCGGGAGAGAGAGAGAGATAACCGCGCCCCCGGCGAAATAATTCCCGCCGCCGACGTCGAGGGGCGAAATTGGCTCTCGGCCTTTTTTCGGGACCTCTGCGCGACTCGCTTTGCGGCCGTGTTTCCTTTTTGTTTTTATCTGTCGTGCGGATGAAAATTCGGAGGAGGCCTCTGATGATTAACGACGTTTCGGCGATCATTGCTTTTGCCGGGGAATAATGGAAGTTGCGGCTTGCTTTGCCGACGAATATGGATGCGTGGATTGCTTTTTTCGGGAGATGAAAATACACTTTGGGTGATTTTGCAGTATTTTTCCTTATGTGCTTGGTGATTTAATAAAGCTGCCTTCGAAAGGCTGGAAGGGAAATGAAGACTATATTTTTTCGGAAATGATATACGAAATCTAGAAAAGCATCGGTGTATGGGTGTATTACGGTTTTCAGCAATTTTTTAGATTGAAAGCGTTGGCCGGTTATAAAGATTAAATGTACTCGAAAAACAACATTTTACGATATTGATATGCTTTTACTAACTTATGATACGGATTGGATTGAAATAAATTTTAACTTTAAATGAAACCTTCGCTGTATTGGGACGTTCAAAAAAATTGACCAATGTTAAATTGAAAACGTTTAATTAAAATTTATCAAGAATTACACTGGGCAAGCTGGAAATTTAATAACGGAAAGAATACTTTTTGGTTCAAATCAAGTATCTGAATTAAACATTAATTAAGGGTGACGCTTTGAAAGGCTTTTGTCAGAATAAAGGCAATAAATTAAAATTGATTTTAAAAAACTGGAGTAGGTATAGTATCATCGAAAATTTTTTAAATATTTAAAATACTAATAAAGTTTTCTTACAAAAAAGCATTTAGTGGTCGAACTAAATGCTTTTTGCTCTAAAAAAGCTTTTAACATCACCTCACCGATACTCCCAAAGTACCCCTCCATTCGAGCATTATTTTAGCAGTAAAAACCATCGACTCGAAGAATTCTCCTCTTTTTCCACTCCGCTTTCAATCATCTTGATTTCCTTCAAATCGCCGCAAAAAAACGTAACTCCCTCCTCTGTCCCCGAGCATAATTAAGCAAGGAACGCGGCTCGCTCTCAAAGCCCGTCGTCGCTTTGACATTCCGGGCCGGCGTCGATACATCGAAAACGCTTTGAGAATAATTAACTCGATTCGAAGGCGAGAGCCGCGAGAGAGCCTCCCCCGGATTTTGTCGTCGGCATTAAAAGCCCACTTCTCGGCGTTTATTTGCCGCGGCACTCGTTCGATTAGCGTGCCGGAGAAAGAGAGATTATCGTTAATGAATGGCCGGGCAGGTCGAGCCCGATTTTCCGAGTGCTCGGCGCGTTTTCGATGATTCCAGCTGCTGGGGGTGAATTCTATGTGGAATCTCGCCGGGCTTTTGAATTATTCCGCGCTTGGAAACAGGGTTTAAATGGGGTTTAAATGGAGTTTTGCTTGGTTTTTCGGAATTTAGCGCGGATTGGAAGTATTAGGGAGGATTATGCGAGAGCAGGTTTTATTGGATAGTTAAAATTTGTCTTGAGAATTTAAGTGATTGAAAATTTAAGTAAAGAAGGTTATTTTTGTAATGAATTTCGTGTTTTAACTGAAATAGAAACATATGTAATAAACATTCAAGGGCTTTTAAATTATTTAAAATGGCACGCGGAGTGGCCCTCAAAGAGGATCCATTAGCTACTTAAAATAACTTTTTATTAATATTTAAAATTACTAAAATAACCTCTTTTCCTACTTTACTTTCTTTATTTATAATCTTCTTTAATTTCAAGCTCTTTGCTTACAATTTGTTTTCTATTCATCGTTGAACCTTCAAAAAAAGATTGCAACTGAATTCACGACCTACATTTTGTTTAAGATAATAATTTGTGCACTTTCAGTAAATGCAAAAATAGCTGCAAAATTGCAAAATAATATTTAAAAAAGAGAAAACGTCCTTACAGAAATAAGATTTAGTTCAAAATCTAATATTCAGATTTACAATAATACTCGGAGCGAGCAGAGGAATCTGCAAGCCTTAAAATTCAGCAAATGATAAAAATTCGGCGTTACAATCCCTTGAAACCCGGAAGAGTATCGAAAATAGATATCGGTAGGAAGTATTACAGAATCCGCGGAAAGTTCCGTCGCTGGAAAATCCCCACAAACGGAACTCGGAGCACGCCAGAAAGCCCGCGAGTCTTCGCCGCAATTTTCGAGCAAACAGCGAGTCGACGCAGCTATTTTCATAATCGCCGTTATTCCCGATAAAAACCGGCTCTTTTGTCAAAGCGCCCCGCGACTGAATATAGATGAGCCCGACGCGCGGCCCGTGGAAACGGCGCATAAATATGCGCGCTCCGATCCGCCTCGTCATAAAGAATAGATGCCGGTACACGTGTGAATTAGCATTTTGTTTTAGAGACGGACTCCCTTGTTTTTCGCTGGGAATTAGTTTTGAGCGCGTGGAAGCTGCACTCTTTCCCGGGAGAATAAAAGTTTATGTATCGTGCTGGTGTATGGGTATCGATATTTTGTTAATCGGCTTTGTTGGAATTTGGTTTTGGTAGGCAAATTTTTGGTAGTTTGTTTGAATATTTAGGCATTGTCGTCGTCAAAATGAAATGTACGCTGCCATAGATCGATACTGGATAGTAGTTCCAACGTTGCCAAAAGCACTATTACATCTGTTTATGCTTTTGTCTATTAATTATTTAAACATTCCATCAGGTACTTCAGTTTTTACGCCATGATAGATTTACGTGCTTGTAAATTGAATAAGAAATCAAGGCTTTTTCAATGATGATTTCCAATATTATTTTTATGAAGATATCTATAAGTTTTACGAATCATATTTTTCATAAAAAATAAAAGAATTGATTACTTGTCAAACATATTCAGATAAACTATTTAACATCTACTTAATCGGCTGTTTATTAATAATGTTAATAATACCTTTTCATAATTCATACCAATAATATTGCTCATGTATAATACCAGAGTTTAAATAAAATAGTGAATTATTGATGCACTTAAATCAATAATTTACACCTACGATATGTCTTTTATAAACATTTCCTTTATTATCACACTTTCATTAAATTACAAATAAATGTTTTATTCAAAAGTACACGTTGAGGCCAGACAATTAAATATTGTAAACTTACGACCTTTTCTAAATTATTGATTTCAAGTCAATACCCACGCAAAAAACTTTTTTTATTTACACCGACTTTCTTTCAATCAAGAAGAACCAATTGAGCTTACTTACTGACGAACCTTTACGTTAAAAAAAACAAAAGAACGTACTACAACCCCAACATCTAAAATTAACATCAACAGCTCCAAACGAATAATGAATGATGCAGCCGATCTCAAACTCGTAGCGCCTCCTTAAAATTTCAGTGATTCCTTCTTCGTAAGGTGATCTAGGTGCTAGTAAAAAAAACCATCTTGCCACAGAGGATTTCCAAGTTTGCAATTTTTATTGAGTCGTTCGATACGCGAATCGTATATAAGTACCATAAAAGGCTCGCAATACAAATGACGTTCCTGTTCTTCCTTATGACTTTGACGTCGGCTGGTGTTCCGCATTACGCGCGTTTTATGCATTAGATTTTTGAAGCTGTCGTTGGGAACGTCAGCGAAGATGCGCGGAATATTGGTCATGAAATTTACAACTGGAAACTCGGATTTGTATAGATCTTTGGAGCTTTCGCAAGGCACTGAGTCGAAATTTATGTTTATTTTCAAAAGAGACGAGTGTAGATAGTGAGTACATGTACATTCTGAATATATAATAGCTGTGCTAAAATAAATGTCTTTCGTGTGTGCTAAGTATAAATATGTTTGGTGTAAGTCGTCCGTGGCTAAATCGAAAATCAGTTACGTAATTTCGAAACCTTCATTTTTTATTTATTCTTTTACCGGATTTATAAAGGGAAGAATATAAAATACTCCCAAATTCATACGAATATTTACTTGCACCTTAGGTAAAATGAGCACTAAAACAACTGGTTAGTCACAGCCTTATTCTGATTAAAATAGCATCTCTGTTGGGGTTTAGTTTTAAAAATATCGAATGCAAATTTGATTTTTGTTTGGAACTGGATAAATGAAATTATAAGGAAATAACAGGATATGATTCATTGAGGTTTATCAATTCTTATGGCATACAATATAAAAGGCAAATTCGTGGAATTTTATGAATAAATAAACAAGAAAAGATTTTTATGTTAATTAGAGCAAATTTCCAATCGTTCATTTATTAATTACCAAGAAACAACAAAAATACAATTGATAGTCTAAACGTAGTCGGTGTTTTAAACTTTTTAGCGTGTCACAATTATTTTTTTAGTAAGTATCGCAATCTATACTAAATTTACATCACTTAATTTTTAATAATTCAAATCTGATTTAGTTTATTTACTCCACAATATTTCTTTTGCAAAAGCAATACAAGATATCCCAGCACCAATCCCCAGAATTAATATTAACAATTTCAAATCGATTTTATGCAGTTTTATTTTTATTTCACCTGGGGGCGAATAATTCTGCGTCGACATCCAATTCATTGTGAAGCCAATGCCAGACTCGTACAGCCTTCTTAAAATTTCAGTGAACCTTTCTGCGTAAGGCGAAGCAAGTTCCAGCATAAATGCCATCCTGTCGCAGAGCAGTTCCGGCTTTGCAATTTTAATGGCGGAGTCGTTTGGCTTGCGAATCATATGCAGGTAGTAAAATAGGCTCTCGATACAAATCACATTTTTTTCATTTCTCAGCCTTTCGATGTAGGGCAAAGGGCTGGATATGTTAAGAGTTCTGCGTTTTAGGTTTTTAAGATTGTCGTCGAAAATGTCGTCACCGAAGATACGTGGGTAGTTGCTTGCATAGATTACGACTTGAAGTCCAGATCTGTCCAAATCTAGGAAACTTTCAAACGGTACTGAGTCGTAATTTATGTTGATTTCCAGGAGGGAGGAATATATATATTGAGTATACACCATTGACAGAAAAACTGTAGTTATGTAAATAAATCGTTTGTCATTGGAACGTGAGAAATCACCTGTTGGCATACCGAAGAGTAGTTGAGTAATTTCAAAGGCTATACATTGACCCTTGGTTAGTTTTATGAAGTAAATCATTATATTAGAACCGATGAAGATAGCCAGTGCATAAACCCAAAATTCTTTTGGAACAGTCACCTTCACTACAGGTAAGACGGGCACAAGAGCAACCAATTTTTCGCAAGCATATTCCATTTCCAGTAACAAAACATCAGTTAAATTTATGGCCAAAGGCTCCATGTTTAAAAATAGATTTCCAGTCCTGTTTGTTTGTAAAGATGCTACTTTAAAATTCATAGTATCGATTACGAATTTTATAAATGGATAATTGTGGCCTTTAATAGAAAAAGTTCCATCATTGAATTTTTCCACTTCTACAAACAATGGAGACTCCCAGTAGCTGAATGTGATAGGGTATCCATTCACATTCTGCAATTTGGAAGGGAAAAGGGAAACGTTGAAGTCAAATTTTTCTTCAGTGGTAATATTGTAAAATGGATTAAAATGGTAAATCGTAGTATTTATTTCGTCATCGTTCTTTTTTGAGCTAACTATTAGAATGGAAAAATCCAAAATCTTTTTTGACCAAGCATATTTTAACACCACTTTAATCTTTTGCACCGAACCAAAATTTTCCATGTTAGAAATTATTAAATATTGCGGTCTAGTATATTTCGTAGAGACTTTGGTAAATAAGTCTAACAATGGTAAAGTCATTGTATCTATCGCTAATAGAATATTTAAACTTGTGTACCTTCTCTGGTTGAATTTCGCTAAATTTAAAAATTCTGTTTTGTTGCGTCGAAGTCCAAGTTCTGTTTGAATAATAAGACTTGGTACATTTTCAAGTAGCTTCTTCAGAACATGATGATGTTCCTTAGATTGGTTTTTATCAGTGACAGTGTAGAAAGTTATTTGATACGGTACCAAATCTATCACAATTTCATGTAGAAGTATATCGAACCAGTTATGTGTTGCAACAGCCATGATGAATCTCCTTTCAGCGAATAATGTCAAAATTAGTAATCGTAAATAGTTAGATAAAATTAAATTCATTTCAGAATCACCAAAGACTTGTCTTTGCTGAACTGACTAAACTTGAACTTGAAGTTGGGATACAAAGCATTCAAATATTGTTTTCAGTCTAAGTGTCTTGATCATTCACAAATGAATTGTTATATCTGTTCCAATTTTTTCGAAACGTAGGAGATCTATCACATTATCACTTAGCAAATACTTTAGATGGTTTACTGAATCGCAACGAATCTGCAACTAAAACGTAATTTTTGCCTTAGCATATTATCGATTATTACTTACCAAGTGAAAATTCATTTGCAAATGGATTATAAATTATTCAAGCTTCTGTATCATAAAAACATTTATGAAAAACTACGATAATTGGCAAGTGACGCGAAACTTATATTAGAAACACAACAGCTTAGTTCAAATAACTGCCGCAATTTCAAATCGACCTGTCTGACTAATTTCTCATAATCCCTTTCTTGCCTAGGATTATCCAGCTCAGACGACCAATTCGTCTTATAGCGGTAGTCATAGAATCTTCTTAAAATGGTTGTAAATCGTTCTACATGCAGAGATGTGAGTTCTATCGTACAGATGGTGTGTTTTTTCCATTCTCAGTTTATCTACGCACTTGCATTCGAATTTCGTATTTGTTTTGAAACATTTTGAACATATTAGAAAATCAATAATGTTGGAAATATATTCTTTTCTTAAATAATTTACAAACTTAAGTGTATCGATTTTCTTCAGTGTCACCTGAATATTCTGCTAGTTAGGAAAGCGTAAAGTATAAAGAAAAATTGTCTATAAGATACAAATAAGCTAAATATTTCCTTTTAGAGTCATTGCTAATTATTAAACCGTAATTATTTTATCGTGCATTACCCATCACATATTTAATTTATTATTAAAAATCAGTGTACCCTTTAACAAAGTGTTAAATATTTCCTATTTCCACCAGGGCAGACTTTGCAAAGAAAACTAAATAACCTCGACGAAGGATAATAAATTAAACCCCACTTTGTACTTGTTGTACACTAAAGACATTATACCACTTAAAAAATAGATTGTTCAATCATTCGAGCTCAACTTTTTACGAACACGAGTGCACTTCATCAAGATCACTACTTAAGCATCGACCACATTCCCTTTTCCCTGCAATATTCAGCAATTACGCGACATTATTCAAGAGTCATTAATATTTTCGTGAACATAAATGCCGGAGTAATAAGTCTTCTAGGTGGTCGATATTAATCTCCATGAATCTTCCATGATAAACTTTCCCATCCGAGGATGTTTTCAGCGTTAATTTTACTTTATTACTTTATTTAAGACTTGCACTTTTAAAAGAAGGTGAATGAAATTGAATGAAAAGGTCGAGAGTAGCTACTCTCAATTACGATAGTGAACTGAAAATAATAAATAGTAATAATAATAAACTGCTACAATATTTTTGATATGTACTTATTAAACATACTGTTGTTACAAAAGTGTATTAAATTTTTAAACAAACAAGTTTCCAAAAAAACGAAAAAAGTTCGAAATTATAATCTCGAAAAGCATTCCCCGAAAGGTCGAAATGTCTGGGGAGAAAATACACGTTAGATAAAGGTGCAATTCCGTAGTTAGAGGACGTTTACTCTGGATAAAGGGGCGTGAATCGCTGGACAACTCTTAGTAGATAAAGACACTTTCCAGCAGCTAAGGACGGTGCGAGTCTCTAGATAAAGGGACGTTTTCGTTCATGAAGTTGGTATGAGAGGCACGAGAAAATCCTGAAATTAAAGGTCAATCCAGGCAGAAGAGTTAGCTGCAAAAACTACTTTTACCTTTAAATAAATACCATTTTTTGCAATTTCACTGATAATTATGTTGCATTTACATAACTTGTAAGTATTTTAATTATCTTAATTATTTGACGAACTCAGTACCAATACAAAGATAAGATAATTGGCTCGTTATAAGCGATAATTCCCACTGTAAAAAGACGACTTTTCCAGCATCGTCTTCGGAACTTGAAAAAGCTACTCTGAGCGTTCATTCATCAATTACGAACTTGCTCCGTTTTCCGAGTAACGAGCATAAATTCCAGAATCACTGAGATAAATTAAACGACTGCCGGTGAATTACAGCCCAACCGTAAAACCCGCTGGGGCTACAATTATGTTTTGAAGATCCGGAACGAATCGGGGAAGGGGGGGGGGGGCTTTCGGGAAAAAAAGAGAAGTAAGTGCACTTTGAGCAAAATTTCGCTAAATCTCGACCACAAAGCGCGCGGCGCGAATAGTTTTTCAGCGGATGGAAAAAGCCGTCCATCAATTTGCGCCTCGACCCGCTTACATTACGCTGCTGGAACTTTTTTTTTTTTTGCCTGCGTCCGGCAAAGGTACGACCTCAAAGCTGGAAAAGGGAAATGGGTAGATGGAGAATAAAAAGTTTATTATGTTGTGTAATAGTAAAGCAGACTTAATGGAAATAAACACTCGTTTGCGCTTTTTTTTCTTCGGTTGAATAATTTATTTCTAATAATATTGTGAAATGAGAAAGACAGGTATTTTACAAAGTATATTTTTCTAAGTGCTAGTGGAATATAGATTCGATTTTAGCGGTAACTAAGTTATGACTAGCTTTGACTCGGAAATTTAGTTCAATACTCTGATGGAGGTGGTTTCAATGTTATTAATCCATTCAAATCATAATAAACTATTCTGAGGGAAATTGTTCTCTCTATATTAATCAATTTACTACATAAATTCCATTACTATTGTACAGATAAAAAGCGAGTATTCCCTGCATTCCTAGATACTTTGATTGATTGAAAAAATCGTACATAAATTGTAGCTCGAGTTTCACAGCAATCTGATTCTTAATCAATTTGTTCGATTACTCTCCAAACTCTTTAGCTGTTATTCTAAAAGCTTTTAATCTGCCTTAAATGGGGTACTCCACCATCGATTGTTTATCCCAATTCTTCTCCTTAAACACCGATCGCAATTCACTCCTCTCATTTTCATATGAAAACCCTCCCGCAGTCCGTCCGACCCTCGAACATCCCGAAACTGAAAGAGCTCAAAAAGAGAAGAGCATCATCCTCCCAAAGCAGCGGCAATCGTCTCCCGCACGCAGTCGGATAAAGGGAGGCGCTAGAAAAGCGGGTCAGTCGCGCTGAAAAATCGACGCGTCGAAAAATCAATATGCGAAAGACGGCGGCGTCGGCGGCGGCGGCGGCGGCGCTGCGCCGGAAATCGGCCTCTGCAGAGGATTAGGGGAGATGTTGCCCTTTCATTCCGGACTACACGGAGATCATCGCCGGCTTCCGGCCTCAAGGACGGACGATTATGTGCGGCTACGGTTTTGTCCGCGGGGATTTGCCCCCGATGGCCGATGCTGTTTACTGGCCCGGAAATTTTGCAAGCCGAACCGAGTGATTTATCGGCTTGCAATGATGCAGGAAGTTATTAATGAGGGGCGGTACTTTTTTTCGAGGAGCTTGGATTAAAATATGTTTAATTTAGACGGGACGAGCGTCGATTATTGATGGGGAGCCATATTTTAGCTGATCTTACGGAATTGTTTTATTAAGCTGTAACGGACGATCGAGGGGGGTAGAATGCTTCGTTTTAAAAATTTAAAGCAAAGAGTTTCCTCCTTCGTGCTTGAAATAACTCTGATACTGACTTGCGTATTTTTTCGTGCAGAATAACGTTCCGAGTGTATACGAATTCGGCCTAAGAAAGCGCTTCTTATTCAGAATAACTTGGAAGGATTCTGAAAAAGGACAATAACAGGGAGTACGTGACGCGGGACGTCGGAAAAAAAACGTGCCGTTCCCGGGCAGATATTTTTATAGGTCGTATAAAAGGCATACATTTTAAAATAAACTTGACCTCCTTGGCCTCGGAAAAATCGCAGTGAAACCGTTGCGTGAGTGTAGGAGCTCGCATGCATAACTAAGCCGGAGCGAAGTCCGATATAAGACGGTGGACGCGGGTAATTTTAATTTTCACGACTTGTTTTCGAGGACGCTTGGCTCTCAAGTGTTTGTACGCCGCCGAGAATTATAGAAATTACCTTTTGCCGCGAGAGAAGTTAATTTCGAGCCAAAATGGAAACCCTCTCAAGACGCGTTCGTTCTTCTACTCTGGATACGAATTCAGCCAATGTCGGTTATGAATATCGTTTAAATTCAAGCTCGACACTATTTTTCGTGTGCGCAGCCTTTAACCGAGTTTTCGAAGGCTTAAAAAAGAGCGCCTAAATATTGTAATAATTACCCTCGAAGGTATATTAAAATGTTCGACGCGCACTTTCTCCTGGAGCTTCGAGAAGCGAGGTTGCATCGTATAACAAAGAAATAATCGTTTTCCGAGGGCGAGGTCTTCATTATTACTCCTCTTTGTGCTCCAATTAATAATACGCGCACTTTGCTGCGTCTGCCTGCGCGCAATTCGATATTATAATTCAAAGTGCCTGAATTTATCGCCGTATTTACGGGGAAACAGAGAGGCGAACCCTCCGGCCTTAAGATTCTCGTCGATATATCGACGTCTTCGCGGCTGCAAGAATTATGAACGCACCGAGTAATGCGCCCTCTTAATTAAAGGGCCGTTTTGTGCATTATTAAAAAAGAACAGCGCCGCTCCGAGAATCGAGATTAGTCCATAAAGGTGGCTGAACGTGCGGGTTTTGCGCAGTTGGAAAAGAGCGGGGAATAAAAGCACCTGCTTTTAAATGAAACCGTAGTGAAACAGAAATATTAAATGGTGCGTAGTGCGAGTCTTTCTATATTTTGGAATAGTAGCTCTTAAGTGAAAATAAGGAAATGGTATGAATAAAAAATGTAGAAAAGCTACTTAATGCAAGAAGTAATTATTTTACAACAGAATCGTAAAGGTTCCGAGCCGAGAATTAATCACTTCTTAAAAAGGATTTCTTCTCGAGTCCAAATGCGAGATTTGTCTTCTTAAATTTACGACTCCTCCGCCGAAACCCCTAAAAAAACCTGATACATCTCTCCTCGCTCATCCCCAGCATCGCTCTTCATTCCGCATCCCAGCGAAGAAACCCGAACAAGGTTGAAACCCCCCCACATCCAAGCAACGAGCAGCGCGCGGTAATCGAACTCGGCTGTTTACCTTTTTACCAGCATGTAAAAACACAAACGCCCTTAAAAAGTGAATCCACTCGGGCTTTAATAGTTATCTTCGAGCACGTAGACGCGCACTATAAAGGGCATTACGGCGGCTCTCGATGTTTAAAGCTAAAAAGTGCCTCCAGAAAGAGGGATTTTATGTACGGGCGGCTGCGGGAAGAGGGCATCGACGCCGGGAAGGCCGCGCGTTTCGCTTTTACGCGCCGGCGAGATTTTCGCGCGATGCAAATCCGGCGCGCCGACGCTAAAATTCTAAGCGGATCTCCGGATTTTGCCTTTTTTTTTCTTTTTTTTTTTGCGTTAAGAGCTTGATCATCGCCGCGTCGGAGGAGCTGCCAGGGGATCGGAATCGGGCGAAGGGTCAATTTTAGATTGCGATCCGATGCTAATGCCGTCGAGTGTCACGGGTGACGGCTGCGTTCGTTGTTTGAGAGATTGAGTCCGGGGATCGACTGAAAGTGCTGGGAGCTGTGCACTGTTAAAAAAAATCATTAAAATTAATATACACGTGCACTTGAAAATTAATTTTTATAAAACTAATGAAATTTCAGCTTGTCTATTAATTTTTGTATACTGTTTTGAATTTTAATTTAAACTTTATTAGATTTGAGAAATGGGGAATGAATTTTTTTTTAATACATATTTTTGAAAATTCACATTTAATTTGTTAATTTTCAATTTTTATATTAATTAATCATTAATTTGCGTCTTTGAAACAAGCTTCATAAACATTTTATGAAATTTAATACATATTTTTTTAATAGTGTGATGCGGGTTATTGAAAAATTGGGCTTCTTGTCGGAGAGCGGTAAAATTTTTATTGTGGAAGGAAGTTTTTTTCGATGGCTGATAGAGGCTTTTTGCTGCTGGAAAGGGAAATTCATTTCGATCAAGGCATTTGACGGTACAGTTTTTTCTCCTTCTTGCGTTGCTATTGTTCTTCGTCTTTCTTCTTTTGCGAAATGAATCCCTTTGTTTCGAAAATTTTTTTAAAGGAAATTAGACTGGTACATTTCGTCTTTACAAGTGTATTATTTTTCATTGTTTTCAGAGTTGGAGTGATGAAGTCGAAATTCTGCAAGTGTCATTATGACTATTTAGAGTTGTAGAAAGTGAGTAATTTTTATTACGAATTGTGGCCTGAACTGCAGTACCATTTGTTCAAAATATAGAATTGTTCAATTCATAAATAATAATAAACATACGAAAATCACTTTAATACACAAGCGGTCAACAATTTCATGCTTGTCCCTTAAATTGATAACTCGTTAAACAGCTTCAATCCGTCCAAGGCGCTCGAAAATATGGTAACTTTTCACTATTTTAGTTCCGGGTGTTAATGAACTCGGCGCGCGGGGCGTGATTGGAATACCGACGTCACCGCTCGTTGATTTAATAATAATGGTAATGAGTCGCCATCGCATTAATCTCGGCCGGTGATCAATTAAAGCTCGTTATCGGTCCGGCTAAATAAAATAAGGCTTCAAGATTGAAAATAATTTCGACCGATCGAGTCTTTAAAGTGTGTCAGCTCCGATGCGGTGCAGTTTATTTTGTGCTGCGTTTCCAAGAAACGTCGGGTGATTAAGCCGAGTTTCGAAGAAGTTGGTCAATTTCCTGCCAATTTCGGTTGAATGGGTTATGCGATTACGTCTACGTGATGTCTAAAGAATGGATAGTTGCATGGATAAATAATCTCCCGTTGATTTAAAACCGAAAGTAACAGAAGAGGTAACTCCTGAAAAGTTATGATACGAGAAATTCACCGATGCAGCATGAAAGAAGCAATTTTTTTGAGCCCCAGCAGCGCGGAACTATATCGAACCGAAGCAGTTCTCATCAAATGCCGACCTAATCAGCAAGTTACCCGTCTAATTTCCCCGCGTAGCAGCGCGTTCGAAAAGCACGAAATGAACCTTCCCCCAATACCGATCGAAGCCTCCACATACTCCGATCAGTTTTTTTCCCGGCGATATTGCCGGCGAATTAATCCCCGCATCCGCCCTC
Source organism: Ormyrus rosae (assembly GCA_035047165.1). Lineage (NCBI taxonomy): Eukaryota > Metazoa > Arthropoda > Insecta > Hymenoptera > Ormyridae > Ormyrus > Ormyrus rosae. The sequence goes on from JAWWML010039355.1 coordinate 36,348, forward strand.
GACCCTCTTTCGAGTCTCCGCGTTATTTAAAAAGGAAGCGTCGACGCTCGAAAGAACAATGCCCACAGGTAAACCCGCGCGCCGCGTGGGAACTTTTTAAACTCGCGGCGCGGCGGGGGCGAAAGTTCGCTGTACAAAGCGACGGAGACAAAGTTGAAAAAATTCCTAAGTGCAGGGAAAAAGTTCGGGAACCGCGGGAACTTCGCCGCGGTACATATGTACAAAGTCCTGCTTTTGACGGGTTACTAAGTCCGGAGGTTTTATCGTAATTAATGGGCTGATAAGTAAGTGGGGGGAGGGGTTGGATTGTGAATGGATTATTAAGGGGCGGCTCTGCTTTGGCGGTGGAAAAGGACGGGATTTTAGTATTGTTTCGTGTTTATTTAGCGGTGAAAAGTGTTTGAGAAGTGTAATTAACGAGCGGTGAATAATTACTTCGTAAAATGGTCCAAGGGGAAGTTTGACCAGGTAATTGTGTTTTAGAGTTTTTACTCGAGTAAACTTTTTCTATAGACTTGATCCAGACGAAAATTCTTGCTTTTTATTCACGATTGTTTAAGGCTGCATTTGTTTTGATATGTACACTCTTCTCGTGTTTTGCGAATAAATTTACATTTATTCGTGAAATTTAAACTTTTGTAATTTTTCCATTGGAAACTTCGACAATTAAAGTTGAATTACTAATTGGAAACTTTGGTTACAATTTCATTATTGAACACTCAACAATTAAGAAGTACAAAGTTCTTTATTCTGTATTAAAATCAATTAATTTAAAAAAAAGATACTCCCAGCTATAACCTTTCGTTACCTTTTCCAGAAAAATAGAGCAGCAAATTGAAATGTTAAAAAATTTGCTCTGCAATTTCATTCGCTCAAAAACAAAAATCAGCTCGAACGGCGCTCCGCAAAAAAATCCCCTGTTTACTTTGAAATCCATTGGAACTTCGCTTCGCGCGACCGGCAAAAAGGATCTGTTCGGCACTTCTCGAGGGCGCCGATAACTCAAAGCCCATCGCGGCGAAAAATCCATTTAATTTAGCTCGCCTGTCAGCCTTGAGTCGCTGCTGCAAAATTCCGAATAATTGGAGGCGGAGCTTCGGAGCTCTCCGAGGTGCACGTCGGCCCGAAAGAATGGGGATTTCTGGCGCGGTATAAATTTTGCGTAGGCCCGCGGAGAGAAGTTAACTTGTTCAATTAGATCTCCCTTGCCGGGTATCAATTGACTATTCGTTTTAAGCCTGGATTTCGTGGCATCGTGGTGGAGTTTTGCATTCGTATGAATGAGCATTTATGAAGATAGATGCAGTTTAAAGTTATTATAAAGAAAGAATTATCCTACTTTTTTCCTTTTAAAGTCAATTAGACTCATAGTAAACAAGCTACACTTGTCGACGTGTCGATTTTTATTAAAAATGTCTCTCCTCCGGGAGTATCGAGTTTTTCCACCCCAACAATTCGAATAAAATTCGATCGAGCGTTTCTTAGAAAAGTTCATTCGCTTCAGCTCGCGATGAAACACAGGCTGCATTACTCTTACTCTCGTCCCATTTAAAAATTGAATCCTCCATTATTTTTGCAGGAGCCGCGCGGTATTGCGTTTCAAAATACACACCCGGTTTGCGCTTACCCTGCACGACTAATTAGTCCGCAGGAACGGAGCTGCAACAACTGCAGGCTTGTTTTCAATGCCGCCAAGGTGAGCACTCGTAATCATTGCATTAGTCGATCCAATGATTAATAAGCAGAATCTAGCAACTGCAATTTAATGCACAATTTGCAAAGCCTCGCACATTCGCTCGATACTAAACCTATATAATATTCAAAACAATAGCAGCGACCCGCTGTGAAAACAGTATGATATCCCTAATATCGCGCGGCAAATTAATTAATTACGCGTCGGACATCCGCATTATTTCGAGCGGCCCGCCTGCAGCGCTGCCTCAATTGTCGCGAGTTTCCAAGCATTAACGCGTCTCGTTTACAAAAACAATCGAAATCGCGCCTTTCTCGCCGGCGATTAATATTCACAGCCAGAAGCTCAGCGGGATCCCCGGAAAATATTGCGCTTCTTACGCGCACGAGGCGTAAGTCGCCGGGGATAAGCCGATTTTAATCACGAAAATAATTACGCGCGGCTCGCCCAATTACGTCCCCTGCATGGCGAACAGATTCGGCAAATCAAACTTCCGCTCGTCTTGCCGCCTCTAATCCATTATTGATCTTTCGCCAGTAGGCGAACACGGCAGGCAAAGTTAAACAGTTTCTGGGAAAAATTTGCGCGGGCGAAACAGTCCTGTTTGCCTTTGGCTAACGTTTACGACTTCTGCAAAGCCTGATAGAGCCCTTTTTAATTTCTCGCGCTGTTTTATACCGTTTCAGGGGGGAAAACAGTGGTGCTTTCAAAGTGAATTATTTCTGATTTTTAATTCATCGCGCTATTTTACTATTTTAGTTGCTGTTAAAAGAGGTTATTGGCAGTCTTTTACTTTAAAGTACATTATTATGTAGGTTAACAAAGACTTGATCAGTATTTCATGAATATTCATTGAAATTATACATTACGCTAATTACATTAATCCTAGTTACCGTATCACCTGAAAATGTGGACTTAAAAAGCACGTGATCTTAATATTCCCACCTCTCTTTCCCAAACAAAGTCCCACGGAATTACCAGACTTTCCGTGAGTAAGAATCGCGCTTATTTGCTTATGAATTACGTTTGAAATTGAAATTCAAAGACGGTATCAACGCGGAACATCCTCGCAGATAAGGCAAACTTTGGGATCCCGCGAACTTTCGCTTTATGAATTCTAGTTCAGTAGCAGCAGTTCGCGAAACGATTTTCCGAATAGGAAGAATAACATTTTATTCGCTCCCTTTATTCCCGCGAGCGATTCTATTATATAATAAACACTTTAGCCGCATTACATAACTTACATCCCCGAATTTAATGGACCGAGGCTATGCGTTACTTTTCAACGGGGGGGAGCACAATTATTATGTAACTCGCTTCTTCGCGAGTTTCTGGGGAGACGCTGATTATCGCGGGATTTGCTTTAGATTTATGCAGGACTGCTTTTCTCTCTGCGCTAAAGCGCGCAGTGCCTTCTTAGGGAGGCTCAATATTTGCAGACGATAACAGACTGCCCGTACAATGAATGATTCTGCGTGCATTGTGTTTATAACTCGAGTGAAACTTGGCTTCGAATTTAAATGAAACTCGTTCGCTGCTCAGCAGTAACGTTTTCATTAACGAGCAGAGGAACCAGCGTCTAAGGCAGACTTAAACGTAAACACATCAGTGCCCGAGTCTGCAAGAACGCAGAAGCTACTCACTCCGTCCGCGAACAGCTCGAAACATAAGCAGAATTATGTAACTCGACCAGCATCCAGTTAGAAAAAGCTCGGCTCTCCACCGAGAGAGAGAGAGCCTGGCTCTGCGCCTCCCCCCGAAGAAAAGCTCTCCTTTAACGCTCTTCCAACGGTCGACGATCAAACAATCAACCCCTGGGCACCGCGCGCAAATCTCAAAGCCATCGGCCAGCAGCATATCCCGAGCGCGGACAGGGCAGGAAACTCGCTAATTGGTCAGTCCACTGGTCAAGTGGGTTAGAGGCACTCTCGGACGGAGGGGGGTCGCTCGGGAGGGCGATTCGTCAACGAGGTCGGGCACGTGAGAGAGTCCGCGCGCGAGCCCGAGACGAGAAAAGAAGGCAGCGGAGCGCACTCACCATAATCGTCTGTCGGCGGCTGGCGCATATCAGCCTGGCCGCGGCACAGAGACTCGCGCGCCGCGGCGAAGAAGCACTCTCGCCCGGGGCTCTTCTCTCTCTCACTCTCTCGCTCTCTCTCTCTCTTTCTCCCCTCTGCTTGGTACAGCCCTCTGATGTGTGCCGCTGGTGGTGCAACGCTGAGCTGCTGCTGCTGCTGCTGCTGGTCCGTCCCTCGCCACGCGCACTGCTGCACTGCCGCCAAGAGAGCGGGAGCGAGTCCAGCCTCGGCGGAGCTCGGCTCCGCTCGGCTCGGGGCGCCCGACGTCTTGCGCGCGCGCCGCTCGATTCTTCCAGCGACGGGGGAAGCTGCTGCTGCTGTAGCTGCTGCTGCTACTGCTGGTATATACGCTGGTGCAGCGGCACGCTGAGCTTTCATCTCGCGCGATCTTGCCCCTTTTTCGACGGGGGGGCTGCTTTGCGATGAGGAGCGCTGCATGATTCAGGGGTGGGAGGGATTTATGGATGCTGCGGGGATTAGGGAGGTGAGCTTCTTTTTTTTTTGGAGGGGGGGCGGCGGGGGTGGAATTTGCGTGGAGTAGTTAAGCGCTGGCAATCGGACTCGTGTCTTTTTTTTTTTTTTTTTGACGAAGGGAGCTTTCTTTCTGGCGCTCGCTGCCAAAGCCGCCGTAGAAAATTGTTGTTGCAGAGAGCGGAGAGCTCGCTTAAAGAAGCTCCAAGTGGGAGAATGCTTTCAGATCGAAAATCCCGCTTTACGTTAAAAAAACACGATCTCGCTGTATACATATCCACATTTCCCATTTCCCGAAGCCTCGGCAAATCCACCTAAACGCAGACTCGCAGCTCGTTGTTTATCCCCGCGGAGCGCAGAACTTTGAATGCAGCTCCGAGCGACGCACAACTCACGCTCTCCCACCCCCGCGCCCCTTTTATTTCGACCTTTTTGCGAAGGCGGCCCGCGCGCTTTCCCGCAGCGCGAGAAATATTCTACAAATCGCGCAGCGCTTTGAGCTGATATTGTTCGTCCGCCGGGGAATTTGAAGGGATCGATTCCCCGGGAAACTGTGTGTGTGCGCGCGTCAGAAAGGCTCGGCGCGTGCTATTCAAAAACAAACAAGCAAGGACGCGCCCGGCTGTCGATTAAAAAAAACATGTCCGAGCTCTTTCGGCCCTTGAGTCCGTGCAAACTCGCGGATGTGCGCGTCGCGCCCCGCTCCTTTTGAAAGAGAGCTTTCTGCCCGGTGATATTTTAGCAAAATAATTGCGTGAACGACAATGGGGCTATTCATCTCTGGGCTCTGCGCGGCGTCTGATTAAATCCGGAGCGTTACTACTGATTCCGTTTGAAAGCCCGAAGCGCGGACAATGGGCCCCGATAAATGTTTCAATGAGTCTTTCTTTAAATAGGAAATTTCGTAACGGCGGGAAGGACCGGGGATTTGTATGGATAATCGGGGTTTTAGATTAAAAGGCAGGATTTCTGGGATAATAAAGCTGCGCTGACCAGTCTGACCTTCGTGTGTCCTCCCGCACCTCCGCTCTCCCCCGAAATCGAGAAAATACCAAAAACTAAATTACTCTCCACGCCGCAACGAATCATCGCCAAAAAAAAACTCCACCTCGCGACGAGCAAAAAACACAGCCATTCATTAACCCAATCACGCAGCTTGCCCCGCACAAAAGCCAGATTCCGATGAGTGCTCTCAAAGCCTGTCCCTCTCTCTCTCTCGGTTAATAAAATTACCAGCGCTACACGAGAGCTCGTCGACTCCGCTATAAATATCCGCTTAGGCAATAACCCGCGCGCGCTCATTAAGGCGCGCGACGAGATTGACCGGCGCAGCGGACAGATCCTCCGCATTATTTATGCGGCGCGTGCACTGGCCGCCCTCCGCCCGGGGGGGGCGACGTCCTGCCGCGGCCCCCGGCTGCTTTCCCTTTTCGGACGGGTAATGGAGGTTTTGATGGAGGAGCCGCGGGTTTTTGCGGACGGACGAGGTCGGGGTTCGGGGTTGTTGGCGGGGAAAAAAAAAAAGAAAAAACAAGTGCTGGGATATTGTTGGGTGGGTAATGTAAAGAAGCTTCGTATTAATGCGTGATTTGTTGGGATTTATGGTTCGACTATAATTAGATTCTATTTGAGTTATAGCTAATAGTGCATTATAACCCAATTATTCTAAACATTATCCGGTACTTATTATGCTTTTGGATTGTTTGAAAATGTGTGTAAAACAGTAAACATGAACCATTAAAAGCTTATTAATTATTTATAATTATAGTATCAGCAAATTAATAATATTGCTTGAAAATCAATCTAAATTTTAATAAATTTTGAAACCTTAAAAAATAATATATTTAAACTTATTTATTCTAATCCATTTAATATGATATACATTGTCTGATCTATGTAATAAATAAATCTGATAAAAATATTAAATTAACAAAAATCAGAAATATAATTTTCAACGATAAAAATTGCTTAAATTTTGCAGTACGTTATTTAACAAATTTGCGATGATACATGCATTTAAACCTATTTAAACGTAAATAAATTAATAAACTTTGCACATTTTATGCACTACCTTTCAATATAATTTTCCCATTAAAAACGCCGGGGATGATATTTTTATCCTCGTCGTAGCGCTACAAAGGCGGCCTATTATTAAAGCAACTTTATTAATACTACTTCAGTTTAATTTTCTATAAAACAAACAAGACAATGTCCTTACTACCCCCGTTACGCTCAGCAGAAACCCCGAAAATCAGCAGTCTGGACTCGCGACAATTTATTAATTTAACACCCGGCGTTAAAGCTCGCGGCAAGTGGCTTATTTTTACGTCCATTTGACGTAATTGCAATTCGAGCGCGGGCAGATTCTGGAAATGATAAAGCGCTCGTAAACCAGATGAGAGATAGTACACAAGCACCGGGGGCGGCGCTTTAAAGTCAGCCGCGTTCCGTTCAACTAGACAGCATAAAAAGCACAGTGCCGAGATAATAATAGACCCGAGTCGAGGAGCCAATAATTAAGAACGACGTGGGAGTTAAAGCTCGAGGCGTTAAATTTTACGGCGATATAATTTCGAGGGCGAGGCGCGGGCCGATGATTTATCCGGCGAAAAGCGCGAGGGCTGCGACGCGGCTTTCGAGGAAGGCAGGAATGCAGGAGAGATTCTTCTCCGGAGCGGCTAAAAATTTGTATGCATTTAAATTTTCGCCTCCCTCGAGTGAAAGCAGAGTTATCTCAATTGAAATTTTTCCGCGAGGGAAAATACAGTTTTCTTTTTGGGTAGAGGGGATTTTGCAGCGTATCTTTTTAACAACTGGCGAAGTGTTACCAAAAGGTGAATCGGTGGTGTTTTTAGAATTTAGTTCAATTCGCGGAAGTTTCAGTCTGAAGAAAGATAAAATTGGAAGTTATTAGAGATTTAAAAGGCGAAAGGAAAGTTTGGGGCGATTTATTGCGCGGAGCTTCAAACAAGTTGGCATCGATCAAAATCAGTCGATTGAAATCTAATTTTCACTTTTCAAACTCGTTAAATTGATTTGTGTTCCTATAACTTATCCGAAGTTTCGTAGACAATAAAAAGTACAAAAGTACATCATTTTCTGGTAGAAACCAACAATTTTCCGAACCACTGTCATATTTTTCAAATCTTCTCTCAACTACAGCCGATACAACCAAGCGACAATCACTCATTATGTTGCTCGACTGAAGTGCGTCAGTCAAAAATTTTGATTTCGATTAGCTATGCGCAAACGGAATCAACGTCTACGACTGGCACGCCTCATGTGACGCGTTCCACATTCGTGCTACGGGCGGATTGTAATTTCCTCCGCTAAATGAAACGCCTGACAGAATTATCGGCGACGCGTTGCTGTGTTTAGGAAAAATTTCCCTCTCGGCTGAATTACGATCGCTGCGCGGAAACGGCGGAGTAAAAAATTTTTATTCCGAAGAGAAATATGTTTGTCGGGGGGACGGAATTGCATTTATATTCCATATATCGTGCGGTGATTTCATCGGAAAAGCGAGAGAATTTTCCTTCCCCGCTTACACGTTTTAACAAATCGTTCTTAAAAGGAAAGAGGTTCTTTGCGATAAACAAAGTATTTTCCGACTGGAACTCGGCGCTTCAGAATTTCGAAAACGTAATCCAAGCGAAAGTTAGAAAAAAGCAACCTCATCTCATAATGGACACGATATATCCTCGAAGCAGACGACTATCCGCGGAAACACAAAGTAAACTACTTTCCTTCCCCCCCACCTAGTATCATTTTACATAATTAAAGTCGGCAAGAGCGTTCGACAAAAACCCGGGCCATTCAATCCGAGAGCCGCCGCTCGACTAATACACTTTTCCAATCCATTTTCGCAACCGAGAGAGCCAGACGCAAAAACTGCCATTGTTAAAATAATCCCTCGTCCGCGGCTCGGAAGCTCCTCGAAGCCAGAAAGAAGGGAGGAAATAAGTAGAAATCGCGGCAGCCTTCAATCAACTTATACTCCCGGGCCCGGGCAAAAAATGAAGTGCCGCGGAGAAAGACGTAAGAAAGATAAATAGAAGGAGCGACGAGGAGAAGAGTAATTGGAGAGATTTGCCGAACGGGGAAAAAGGGGCCCGGGGAAAGAAGTCGGGAGATGAGTCGCGTCTGATGTATTGCGGGGAGGAGAAAGATTTATCGCCGCCCGATGCCGATAATTGTTGTTATCGTTGCTCTGCTACTTACGCTTCCGGGGGACGGAATGGGAACCGAAGCATCTTCGCTAATTAGGACGGACGCGTTGCATAATGAATGAAGTACTCAGGGCTCCGCGTCAAACACCCTTTCAGAGCTGCGAGCAGTTATCGTGGCAACTGTCGTAAAATTTCGAGCTTTTGCTGAAACGGTTGCTTGGTATTAGCCTGAATTTTAGGAGGTTGTCTTGGAAGAAAAATCGTGAGTGTTTACGAAGGTATTGAATTCATTGTGAAGGAAAATTAGCTTACTTTCGCATTTGAAACTTATTACTCCCAATTAAGGTAGATTTGTCTTGCTTTAGCTTTCTTTAAGCCGCTTCTTTTTGCTGCGAGCAAAAAGTAGAAAAGTACCTTGCAGAAATACCCAATTAACAAGCAATCCGGTTCCCAAAAGTAATCAATTTGCTTGCTCGGTGATGCAGCAACCTCCCCATAAAACGTTACGGGCAGTAATTATCGATACAGCCGGCAGTGCGCATCTTGTTTTCCATTTCCCAGGCCGAAGCAGCTTAAAACGCATGCAAAGCAGATGCGCGCGCAGTGCAAATTCGATATTTCAAAGTGCAGGGGCAAATTTAATTTCGCGCCCCGATATATACAAGATCCCCTCTGATTTTTCAATTAAAAGCATTAATGGAGAACGGCGCTGTCGCGTGGGAGGAAGGCAAACATTTGACGGCGAAACATATTGACGTCAAATATTTTCGCAAAAATTGTCGCGCTCTCTCCGCGCTCATGAGCGCAAACAGATTTCCCGTGCCCGCGCGACTTATTAGTGCGCGAGAGAGCCGAGTGCGGGTAATGTGTTTAAAGCCGCGACGCCTTTAACTCGGGCGTAAAAAAATTGGAAATCGATTTTGCCCCACCGCGCCGAGGGGCCGATAAAAACTTTTTTAATAAATGTTAAATGTTTGGGTAATTTTAAAAATAACTTCGAACGTATGAATCGACCGCGGAGGGGGATTCGATTCCGAGAGCTGTAACGAAGTTTAATGGGTATTTGAATTAAACTGCACCTGACGGCCGTCGGTCTCCGGCTCATTGTTCCGTCTGTCTTTTTCCGCGAGGAAAACCAGTACTGCTATCTGGAACAATTTTTCAAAACTTTGCTTGGGAAAATGCATTCTGGCGCAGTCTTGAAGCGCCGTATTTTTCTCAGAAATTTAAAGTTGAACGCATAAATTTACGGTATTTTACTGAAATTTTTAGCGAATTATTCTAATTGCGTTGAACGTCCCGAGAAATTTAATGCAAAATTATAGCAAATATCTAATTTTTCCAGGACTATTCTGCGCGAATTTACAATGCTAATCCTATACACGGAGAGAAAAAATGAAGGGATAAACGTATGAAAGCGCATTACGCTATGGACGCACCGTATTTCTCTTGCGATATTCCAGTGTTTTTTTGCGTTATTAGCTTGCTATCGCGTCGCGCGAATAGAGCAAGGTGCGCACGACCAAATCCCTGGAACTTCTTGCAAACTTATCAGCGCCACCGATGCTATAAACAAGTGACGTCTTGTAAGACGCTATTTGCAAGAGAACCACGGGATTTTTCCGTGGCACTCATTGCACTCAACTAGATCGCGCTTCGTTCAATCTTTACATATATTGCGTTATTATAGCATACAGATGCTTTCTTTAAAGTTTTAAAATCATAGTTAATAAAAGTGTTGCAAGAGAAATACGTAGCGTGCATAGCGTAATGCGCTTCCACACGTTTATCCCTTCATTTTTCTCCCCGTGCATCAATTCAGATATTAGCCCGGAAAAGTTCCTGCTCGACAAAGCAAAAAACACATAAAATTCCAAAAAACCCCTTTGGAATAAATCAAAGAACTCCCAACACACAATTCCCTCTCTCTTCCCCCGACAATCTTCACCCCAATCCGCCCTCATTCCCTCAAACGCATCGATAACCCCAGCACTGATCAACCCGAAAAATGCATCCGCCCCGTGAAGACACGCGTCTCCCTCAATAAATAAAACCAGCGGCTCGCTCGCATCTTTGATCGCTCGCAGCGACGGCGGCAGCAGCAGCGGCAGCAGCGCCGGGCTGTTGACGTTTCCAGGTCAGGGACCAGCGAGAGAGAGAGAGAGAGAGAGACGGACGGAGCTTTATGCGGCTGATGCTCTCGCCGCTTCCGCACAAGTGGCTTCGCTCCAAGGCGCGGCTGCTGTCCTGCGCACGAGATCCGCCGCTGGATTTACACGCTCGCTCCGGGAGATTATTCCTTTGCCGCCGCGCTGAACTCGCTCGGGATCGAAGTTTCAAAGATGCTTTGGGGTTTGGAGGATTGCGGGGTGGGGGCGGGGGGGTGAATCTTCTTTCTTTTTTTTGGCCCGCTTTTAAATTAATTCCAGCTGCTTCGCGGGAATTGAGAGGGAGGTACTCGGTGGGAATAGTCGGCGATCCGCGAGGAAGATTTTGGGTCGGTTTTGCGGCGGATTTTTGAGTACACGGCGAGAGATTTTAAATCCAGGACGAAAGAAGAGGCTCCGGGAGACCTTTTCAATCTATTCACGGGAGAGAGCGGAAACCAAAATCCGAAGACTGCCGCAGGATGTCTTTGTAAGAGAGGTGGAAAGTTTTTGTTGAGCTTTAAACTCTGGAATAGCGGTAGCTTGAAAAAGTTAATAATAGACTTGTAATTGCTTTACTTTATAGATCTATTTTAAACGACAATACTTTTTGTTATTACCAAGTTTGAAAAAGGTTAAAATTAAAAATTGCCACAATAAACGGGAGATAATTATCTTATTCACATCGGACAAGCAAACAATCGAAGGATATTAGATTTAAATAAAAAAGCACTCGTTTAACTTAACTTTGTAAAGTCGTCCTCCCGGAGCTTTAGAAAGCTCGAGTTCCCGTTTTACGGCGTCTATTCCGCCGAGTGAACCGTAATTTCGTAAGTAATTTTTTCAGCATTGTTTCAGATAAAGCCTATTCCTTTCCTACGGACCCAATTTCCGTTCGGCTCAGTTCCCTTCATCCCCCTTCCCTCCCGTCGAAAGAAGACGGGAGTGCAAAATTAAATTCAATTTCCCGTAATCTCAATTATTTCACCGACAAGCGGCTCCTCGCATCCTCAATTCCCCGCGCAGGCATATAAAAAATGGAACGAGCCCCGGAAACGGCAGCTGGTAGCAATTGAGGAATTGCTTAATACAGGTAACGCAGGACGCGGAGTCGAATTCGATTTTACGTTCGCCGCGCGGCGCGAGAGAGGCAATCGAACTTGGCCCGTAAAAGCAGCGGGGTGGGTGGGGGGGGGCCGTAAAAAAATGCCGAGCTAACGGCGAATAGAATAAGTTCGGAGGCCGAGAGAGCGCTGCGCTCGATTATCGCCGGATTACGAGACGCTACGCCCGGGGAGAATCAAGAGCGGTGAGAGGTGCATTAAAGCCTCGTTGTTGTAAAAGCCCAAGCGCGAGGGCTCTGATTGACGCGCGGTTTTAGGGATTACGGCGGCACGGCCGGGTTTATGACTTGATAGGCGAAACAAAAGTTTTTAAGATTCTTTTTTTTAGTGCCCGACGCCGGAGCGTTGGGGAAGTTTAACGATGGGAAAGATAGTTTTGGGTTTGGAAATTTACCGCGCAAACATTCGATTCGCACAAATACGTTTACCGATTGGTTAAAATGCATTTTCTTAATTTTATCTCTAGTACTAATAATTAACGAGTTCGTTAACCCTCGGCCCGGCTTAAAGCGGTCAGCTCAGACAGGCCGCAGAGGTTATCCCCCAGCTGTCCCCGTACGAAATTAGCTCTCGGACTCGCGACGCATAAAGCTCCGCGATAAAAGCCGGGCCGAGATTACGAATGCGACCGCGTAAATAAAGCGAGCGATGCGAGCTCCTTTGAGCTCCCTGAATTAGATTCCGCGGCGAGGCAACATTTCCTGCATAAGACGATTAAAATTTATCTAGAGTCTTTTCGCGCTGAAGATTGGGGGGATTATTTGCCCGCGAGGAGTTGCTTCGGTTTAATTTGATTATTTTTATGGTTTTTTTTCGGGGGGCCTTTGAGAGGGTATTAAATTATTTGATATTGATTGCTTTGCATAGCAGGAGCTTTAGCGAGCTTTTCAGGAGGTTTGCTGGAGGAGAGTTGTTAGAGACGAGAGCTTAATTTTCGATCGAATTGCAAGTCTACATTTTCTTCAATGACTCGAAATGGGAAGAATAGAAAATTATATTTCTGTGCAATGACCTATAAAATTATGATATCGCTTTTATTATTAATCCACTGCAATGCGATTAAATTATAATAAAAGGCATAAACGGGTCTTGCTGCGCTTGGGGAGTTTATGCGCGCGTATTGGTTTTTACCCTGCACTTAATAGGATGAAGAGATCATGAAATATTGTAAAAGTGTTATTAAATGTTAAACTAGTCTTGAAATTAATAAGCAAGTTTTTGCTCTGCAGATATTTCTACACGGAATAAATCTTCTTAATGAGTAAGCATTTGGGTCTATACAAAATTTTGTCATAAAATGAGATTCATTCGCTTTTAGTCGCGAATTTCAGCAATCGCTTCAATGTTTAAACTTTACTCAATTTCTGATCCTGACACTTTTGACCGACGTGAAAGTAATAAATTTTAATTTTTAACCCTTATTCACGCTTATCAACCCTGACAGAAAATTAACATTTTAACCAATATACCACCCATGCAAATTCAATAGAAGCCATTTAGCATCACAAATTAACGTACTATTTACACACACATACATACATACATCCACACAGACATTTTTCAAAAACCGTATATTCTGATCTAGAATAATGAAAGGGCACTTTAATTTTTTTTCTTTTCTTTGCAACAGAAGATTACTGTTCTAATTTATGTTTATTAACTTTATTTGTCTTATTCTTCTGCCCGTTGGTGACGCAGAATTCATCAAATTAAAAAAAAAAATTTACACACGGAGGAAATAAAAAATTTGATGTTAACTTTTAGTTATCTGTATATCGTTTATTTTATAAAAATAGCTGTAATTCTATTCGATAAATTAGGACCATTTTTCTACGACAATCATAAAAAATATATATTTAATAACATTTTACAATTACTACAATATTTACTTTTTAAACCGACAAAGAAAATGATGTAAAAATAAATAATTTTTTTAAAAATGTATGGCATTGCATTTATTTTAGTCATATCATTAGTCATATAGTAGGTATTATTATATCGACTAATTTACAAAAAATTAGCTTAACATAAAATTACTTATACAAAAGATGATTGTGCTTTTACAAAAAAAAAAAAAAAAAAAAGAAAATGCAAAGAAATCTTTTTTTTAAATAGAATTTTAGTACAACACTGAAATATATTTTAAAAATCGGACCTGGGATTTTTACATCGCTTTTAAATTTTTATGCCGATTTTTTTGTAAATCTTATGAACTCATCGATGGAATTAATTCATATTCTGCTGTTGTAATTGAAAAACACGAAATAATAATTGGGCCATGTGTCGAACGCTTATGTCGTTTTTCCTCAAATTTTTCACAAAAGCATTTACCGCAAATATCACATTTATAATTTTTTTTTCCTTCATGAACTCTTCTTTTATGAGCTATTAGCTGACACCTTTGTCCAAATGTTTTACCGCAAACCTCACATTCGAAATCTCGTCTTCCTTCGTGGACTGTGTGTTTGTGTTGCAGCATAACATTATTCCATCCAAATCTTTTACCGCAAACATCGCATTCGAACGTTTTGCTTCCTTCGTGAACTACACGTTTGTGCTGCAGTATTTCATGGCTCCATCCAAATCTTTTACCGCAAATATCGCATTCGAAATCTTTTCTTTTTTGATGGACTGACCTTTTATGAATCAGCACGCTACTGCTTCGTCCGAATCTTTTACCGCAAACCTCGCATTCGAAGTCTTTTCTTCCTTCGTGCACAGTGCGTTTGTGCATCACCATACTCCTCTTAAATTTAAATGTTTTACCACAAACCTTGCATTCACATTTTCTTTTTTCATGATCCGTGTTTTTATGCGTCAACATTTTACTGCTCTGCTCTAAATTTTCATCAAAAGTTTTAGGAGCTACGATTTGTGGTCTGAAAATTATTATTAATATAACTTTACTTAATGAAAATAATTTTAATCAAAATGTTTTAAGAACTTCCTACTTACTGTGAATCGATTACGTTTGTCATAATTATTGATTAATAGCTGGTGATTGAGTACAATTCTTGTTAAAAATGAAAAATGGAAACTTATGCTTTCGTAAATGTAAATTATATATTTTGGTGCAAGACCTATATAAAATAAGATAGTTTCTAACTGTATCCTCTCAAAGATCAGCCAGTCCGGGATCGTCGAAATAATAATATTAATTGTTGTGACTGAAATGTACCATATAAATAAACTGTCGGGATCTTTCTCTGATTAAAAGAAAAATGTTTAGAGATTATTTGAAAAATACAAGGCTCAAACAATATTACAAACGCGCACAAGTTTCGTCCTCTCTTGACGACTGATCAGCAGGAACTGAAGCCTCTTCGAAAAAGGATTTTACAAGATACCTCGCAATCATAAAAACTAACGCTTACATTTTCTACCTGGAACAGATGCGCAAAAAACACGGAAAAACCAAATACTAAAACATCTGTTCCTAAAGCACCCTTTCTCAAATTATTATTCTGCTAAACGTGCCTAAAACTTTATGATTACCAGATGTCGATTTTTTACTTAATTGTAATTACCTCAAAACAAACATTTAAAAGTAAACTGTTCAAGTATTGCTCACAAATAAACCTGTTAATTAGGAGGATTTATTTCAAACTTCATGTTAAATAGAAAATAAAACATACTACTTAATAATTAATAGTATATTCCAAACGATTATTTTCTATTGTACTTGTAACCAAGCGTCCCGTAGGTTACACCGAGGTAGGGGTAGAATAAGCCCAGGTAGCGTCAGGAGCCGCGGCACTCACTCACAATTGAAAGGTGAAAGTGCGGGAGAGAGGAAGGGGCAATCCCCAAAATTGCCGAGGAGGGCCGATTTCGAAAGAGGGTAGAAAAGAGATAATTCCGAGAAACCCTCCTCGAATCGGAGCAGCTAAACGTTCGCACGCCGAGGCCGACAAGGCTTCCCAAGGACCCCGGGACTCGACAGCCGTCGCACGAGTGACATCCGAGGCATCTGGTACTGGAAGGGGCCAACTCCAGGACTCCTACTCTCAGCAGTGGTCAACGTGAGAGAAACTGAAGGATTGGCAGACGCACCACAATCCGGAGCAATCAGCAGACGCAACGAGACGCAAGGAAAGACACATCCAGGCGCAAAGTACTCCGCGAAAAAAAAAAGCAAAAGAAATCGAGTGCGCGACGTGCAATAGCATTGCCCGCGAGTCGAAGGAAAGCGCGCGTGACTCTCTGCTCGAATTTCACCTGTCGCGAAGCGAAATTTAGTTTTAAGCAGCTTGTAAATGTTTAGGTTTAAGTATTAATAAATTCTAAGATTGTTTATTGTACAATTCGCGGCTGGTTTTCTGCATACCTAAGTGTGTCATCCTCTGTACCCGAAAACCTACCGATTCTACCACAAAAAACCCCGTCACTCTTCGCGATCCGTCGGAGGCGCAACGACCTTCCAAAGCGCGAAAAAAGAACAGGTCCGAAAAATAAAGTTGAAATGAAGGGGAATCAGCCTCGTTTCACACTTGATAATTTAATTTCAGTTATAAGCTTTAAAAAAAAAACGTTTTCGATAAAAAAACAAAAGAACAATAAGAGCTAGAGTAATTTTTTTTAAAGATAGATATTTTTATGCCCTTTAAAATGCGTTTTGTTCAATCCTATCATTAAAAAAAAGTAATATTAAATTTTTCGAAAATCGAAAATCTGCGATAAAACGGAAACAAATAAGCTAAACAAAAAAAGAATTTTTTGCCGCCATCAGAAAAACAAAACAAAAAAATGAGCCGTGAAAGAAGCAAATCCGTTCAGTAGAAGCTGAGATCCAAGCGTATACATATATATACATATACACACACACACACACACACACACACATCCATATAAACATTTTTTAAAAACCATATATTCTGATCTAGAATAATGTGAGCGCACATTAATTTTTTTTCTGCTCTTTGCAAAATGAGGTTACTGATCTAACTTAATATATATTAATTTTATTTGCGTTTGTGTTCTGCCCATTGGTGACGCAGAATTAATCAAATTAAAAAAAAAAAAAATTTTACACATGGAGGAAATAAAAAATTTACTGTTAACGTTTAGTTATCTGTATATCATTTATTTTATAAAAAAGCTGCAATTCCATTCAATAAATTATGTCAACATTCTCGTACGACAATCATAAAAAAAAATATATTTAATAACATTTTACAATTACTATAATATTTATTTTTACAAACCGACAATAAAAAATGATGTAAAAAAATAATATCTTTAAAAATGCATTGCATCGGCATTGCATTAGTCAGCTAATAGATATTATTATATCGACTTACTACAAAAAATTAGCTTAAAATAAAATTACTTATACATCTTTATACAAAAGATGATGGTCCTTTTATAAAAAAATACAAAGAAATCTTTTTTTAAAATATACTTTTAGTATAACACTGAAATATATTATAAAAATCAGACATGAGATTTTTATGTTACTTTTAAATTTTTTTGTCGATTTTTTTGTAAATTTTATGAACTCGTCGATGGAATTAATTCATATTCTGCTGTTGTAATTGAAGAACACGAAATAATAATTGGACCATGTGGCGTTCTTTCATCGTGTACAGAACGTTTATGCCATTTTTCCTGAAATTTATAAGCAAAGCATTTACCGCAAATATCACATTTATATTTTTATTTTACTTCATGAACTGTTCGTTCTTATGAGTAAACATATTACGGCTCTTATTCAAGTTTTTACCACAAACCTCGCATTCGAAATCTCGTCTTCCTTCGTGGACTAAAAGTTTGTGTTTCAGCATAGCATTATTCCATCCAAATCTTTTACCGCAAACATTGCATTCGAAATTTTTGCTTCCTTCGTGGATTACACGTTTATGTTGCAGCATATGATGACTCCATCCAAATCTTTTACCGCAAATGTCGCATTCGAAATCTTTTATTCCTTCGTGAACTACTCTTTTATGAATCAGTAGATGATGGTTTTGTCCAAATCTTTTACCGCAAACCTCGCATTCGAAATCTTTTCGTCCTTCGTGGACTACAAGTTTGTGTTTTAGCATAGCATTACTCCATCCAAATCTTTTACCGCAAACATCGCATTCGAAATTTTGGCTTCCTTCATGGGTTACACGTTTATGTTGCAGCATCTCACTGTTCCGTGCAAATCTTTTACCGCAAACATCGCATTCGAAATCTTTTCTTCCTTCGTGAATTTTTTTTTTATGAAACTTCACTTGACCTCTTTGTGTATATCTTTTACCACAAATGTCACATTCGAAATCTTTCCTTCCTTCGTGCACAGTGCATTTGTGCATCACCATACTCGTTTTAAATTTAAATGTTTTACGACAAACCTTGCATTCATAATATTTTCTTTCTTTGTGATCCGTGTGTTTATGCGTCAACATTTTACTGCTCTGTTCTAAATTTTCATCAAAAGTTTTAGAAGCTACGGCTTGTGGTCTGAAAATTATTATTAATATAACTTTATCTAATGAAAATAATTTTAATCAAAATGTTTTAAAAGCTTCCTACTTACTGTGAATCGATTGCGCTTGTCATAATTGTAGATTAATAGCTGTGATGGTGTACAATTCTTGTTAAAAATTAAAAATTGGCAACTAATGCTTTCTTAAATGTAAATTATATATTTTGGCGCAAAAACTGTTTAAAATAAGATAGTTTGTAACACTCAAAGATCAGCCAGTCCGGGATCGTCGTTATTATAATATGAATTGTTGTGATTGAAGTGTACTATATAAGCAAACATTTAAAAGTAAACTATTCAAGTATTGCTCTAGGAGGAAGCAAAATCTCCCTCCCGTCTCGTACAACAAAATCCCACTCCAAGGCAGCCGTAACCGCTCGAAACTCATCGAAACTATTCGCACGAGCCTCTCGCTTTTCCCGCGAATAAAGCCGATCAGAGGCGGCCATCACCTGGCCGGGCCGTATTTTCGCCGCGCGTAAAACAGAGCCGCCGCTCGTTTACCCCGGGTAATATTCGAGCGGAGCTCTTGTTGTCGTCGTTAGCGTCGATGCACTACAGGTGCAAAAATGCTTTATGGGGAGCGCGGCGCGTTTAAGTTTCGCCGGCTTTTTTGCCGCGGCGGAATTGTTTTTGCGGGGCTTTACAGAGTCGCTGCTTTATATTAGGCAAGTTTCTCTGTCTATAAGATTGAGGAGGATTGTTATTCAGGGTGGGGGAAAGTAGGTTCTGCGGTAAGGGTTTTAAATTTTATTACAGTCAAAAATGTAATTAGCTGGGAACTGGGAATCGGAACAGTTTCGTGCAGCGAGTTACATGCAGGCGTCAGGATGGTAATTGATACTAAGCAGTTACGGCTTTTAGCAGCAAATCTAAACTATAACAGAGTCTGTTTGGTAATAGTTAAATGAGCACCAGGGAAGACGCTTCATTCCATCGGCTGCAGAGGGAACCCAAAACTACATAATATTCCACAGCAATGTAAAGCAGTGTATAGATTTCCCATAAAATTCTAAAATACGCGCTAAAATTTTAACCCGCCGAGGAAACACGACAATGAATTCTCGTTATTATCACAACAAAGCCAACGACTCGAAAAATTGCCGTACACACCTTGGCCCCCCCTGCGCCCGTCTCCCCGGAGAATACACAACCCCGCCCAATTCCATTTCGCAATAACATTTAGCAATAATGCACGTAATTGCAGCGGCCCGGAAATTCAAATAGAATTTCCATAACTGGCCGAAGCAGCTTCCCCGACCGCGCGGCGCATAAATTATCGCACCGCGCGCCTCGCACATAGCAGTCCAGGCTATACCGTACCAATCGCCTTTTTACCCGCGGCTGGAGTCTGTCCGCGCCCCGTAATTTTAATCAGGTTTTATATAAAGTTCGAGCGCTCCGGGGAGGGGATAAAAGTTAAAGCACTCGCGGCCCCGAGTTTGATCGCGAGCCGCGGCCGATATTACTTTGGCAAGTAATTCTCCGCGAGTCATTAAATCGATCGCGGATATTGCCCTCGCGAGCCGACTGCGGGCCGCGCTCTTATCTTCGTTGTTTGCCGAACTGATAAGCTCGACTTTTTAGAGGATCGGACAGCTGTTCGGGGTACTTAATTAGGGGGGATGAATTTTAATGCGGATTTTCTCTGCTTAATTTTATGATTTGTACCCTCTCTTAAGCTAAGTAGTCTCTTTATAAACAGTGTCAAAGAAACAATGTAAAATTTATCGCAGAAGGAACTTTCCTTTTTTTTAACGTACAAGCTGCCGTTTCGAAAAGACGCAGCCGCTGTTCATAAACCGAAAAAGCAAACAAGCACCGGTACATTCAATAACACAGCCGGGCGTAAACAACGCCCGGCATAGCAATCCGAACTTGTACTCGGATAAGAAAACACCGGCGACCGTCGAGAGCCAGATTTATCGACAAAGTATCGACAGGTTTATTATTATTTTGACTCGCGGACGCTGCGCATCAAGCCTTGTAAATCAAGCTTCGCTCGCGCTGAAAAATGCGACCGAAAAGGGGGGAAAGCCCGCCGCTGCTCTCAGCTCGTTTATTTCCCTTCGGCTGCTTTGTCGGGGCTTTAATGGAGACGTCGGGGATTGAATTTTTCATTCCCCCTCCCCCCCCCCCCCCCTTTCGGCGTCTTTTATTTTCGACGTCGTATTAATTAGCAGTCGAGGAAAAGGTGATTACTCTTGCGATTTCTCCCGGCTAAAGTAGCGGCCCGAGAGTTTCTAATTACGTCGCTGCTAAAGGCTTGATTAACTTAAATAATGCTCCGCCTTTGTGAGCCGGCTGTTTTTCGAGCGATTGCTTATGGGGTGCTTAAGAATCTTTTCAATGGAGCGAGCTCATTCACGGCGGGGAGTGAATTGAAATTAATTCAGTGTTTCTGCGCTGAGTTACTGCGATAATATTGAATTTTTATTTGAAAGGATATTTCGTTATAATTATAGAAATACTTTGATTTACAAATCTATAAATTAAGCACAAAAGATCTGTAGGCAACTTTTCTTGATAGTAAAGTGGAAGTAAAACATTGTTCGCTTTAAAGGTTTCAAAGTTAAAAGTTTGCTTCTTTCAAGAATTATTTATGAGAAAAATTATATCAGTTATTTTAACATAACACTCGTAATAAAAATACGCCTTGCCATTGACAAACAAAGCAGTAATTTTTGTTAGAAATCTTAAATTATACATTTATACCTAATACAATTTAATTTATCAAATTTTCAAACGCGCGACTAAACCCGATTAATAATCTCCAATTTCAATCCCCTAACCCAAAAAACGCAGCCGAAATTCCCTAAAGTTAACCCCGCTAAATTTTCGGTCTCGAAATCGAAAACGGCAATTCCACGAGCGATTAAAAAGCCAGCGTGAAATTCCATCCCAGCCGGTCGCTCCCAATATCCCCCGCCGGTCGAACTTGGCGATTAGCGGGGCGTAAAAAAAGCCGCGAGACAGGAAAGCAGAGGAGGAGTAGGGCCGATTGT
Source organism: Ormyrus rosae (assembly GCA_035047165.1). Taxonomy (NCBI): domain Eukaryota; kingdom Metazoa; phylum Arthropoda; class Insecta; order Hymenoptera; family Ormyridae; genus Ormyrus; species Ormyrus rosae. The sequence continues at coordinate 57,507 of JAWWML010039355.1, forward strand.
CCGGCGCGTCGCGGGGGATGAAATTTTCTCCTCGGCTCGGGCGATAATTGATTTTGCGGCGAGCCGCGGACGAACGCCGAGCGGAAAAAAGCGGGTCGAGAGCGATCTTGATTCTCCGGCCGCTGGGGAATTTTATTCCGCTAATTTCACTTTCTTCTCGCGCCGGGCTCGAATTTCGACGGGCGACGCGCGGGGGAGAGAGGATTGGAATTTTCAGCGGATGTTATTGATTGCGCGGACTTTCACTCGAGGAAAACAGAGCTACTTGTTGAGATGGATTGGATTTTGCTTAGCTGGGGATTACGGCTGTAAGCTTCCTCTTCGAGGGAGTCAATTGATTTTTGAGGAGATGCTGTAAGGTTACTGTTATCGTACGATCATCGGTTTTTGCGAATTTTTCTGAAAATAAGAATGCGACTATGTTACTGTTATCGTATGACGATCGATTCTTGTGAACTTTTCAGAAACTAAGAGAATGAATATTTTTAAAAAAATTTGAAAACTTGACAAATTGAAAAATTGTTGCCTCGCAAAATTTAACCCGCGCCATTACCCCCGACTAAATATCCGCTGCAATCTTTCCCAAAATCCAGCTCGGCAAACTCTCAAAGAGCCCCGTGAAACATTGACGAGGCGAAATTTCCTCCGGGCACTTATGAATTTTCGAGGCGGCCGTTAATCGGCGCGCATCTCGTCTTAAACGCCGCGCGAGAGCCCGTCCATAAAGCATACCGAATTCGAGCCCCGCTGATTAATTGGTCCGGAGGGAAGGCTCCGGAAATCGAGTCAACGAAGCGGCTCGGCGCGAGAGAGAGAGAGAGTTTGCTCTGCCTCCGTGTTTGCGCGGCGTTTTTGACTGCGGGCCGCGCCGTTGTGTCAACGCCGGAAATTTAGGCGACGCCGACGTCGATATATAGTTGCGGAGCTCACAATTCCGCGACGCTGCTCGTTTGCGTTTTTTTGCTTTTGAGATGGGTTTTACGGCGGTTTTATGAACGATCTTGCGATTTGGAAACGAAGCTGAAAGGGTTTTTATTAGGTTCTTTCGATCGGCTAAAAGGATGTCGTAAAGATGACGTATTTTCTTTTTAATAATCGTTTTATGAAAGTTTTCAGGGGGTTTCTTTGCAGAAAAAGCTTTACGGTAAAAAATTGTAGTCTATAAAGAAAGTCTCTAGAATTTTTCGAATAAAAAAGTAATCTCTTGTGCATTAGGACAAACAAACGTTCCGTATAAACCTCATCGTTAATACTCAGACTAGTAATACTTAAAAACCATTAAAAAGTTTGTTTACAATATTAAACTGGTATTTTACTAGAATGAAACTCGCCACAAAGCTCTAACAAACTCTCACTTATTCTTTTGCAAACTACTGTTTAAACAATTTTCCCCGTTACAAAATACCTCTCAGAATCTCCTCGACGTCCTATCAGCCAGGAGGAACGTGCAATCAAGAAGCCCGAATTAGACCCTGCCGAAAATGCAAATGCTCCCACTCCATGATAATCAATTCGAGCGGAACGCTCAAAAATGACAATCGAATTGTCTTGGAGAGCTTAATAATTTGGACGCAATCCAACTCAGGACCTGCCTGCGTTCGAAGTAATCATTAGCCGCGATTAGCATGAGGAGCAATCAGCTCGAGAGCCCGGAATTCGAGTCTGACTCCCGCCCCTGTAATCGGACCTTCGAATTTTGTTGCACCTGAATTGAAATTACGCGTCGGCGGGCTCCTAATGTGGCGGCGCGATTTATCGGAAAGCTGAGGTAATCGTCCGCGCCGCGGTAAATTGTTGCTGGAGGATGGGGATATTGAAATTGCGCGGTGGAGTAAGGTGATACGCGGAAGTGGGTTAGGTTTTGATAGCGCGAATGTTGATGGTGTAATTAATAGTGGAGGGAGAGGAGAATTAAAAAGTGCTCGGCCTTTTCTTTGAAGGATGGCAAATTACTAGAAAATTGCTTTCTTTTATCTTATTATAATCATTACAAGGGTTTTCTGTTTGCGTGAATAAAATATCGTATAAGGTAGAATTCAAGGGCATATTTCAAATTTTGAATATTTTTTCTCGAAGCTAAACTAGGAAATACTAAATTATTTGTTTCCAAAAAAATAACAATACGACAAAACAGTAAAAACAAGGTCACTATTTAGTTGAGTTTCGTAAAAAATGAATATAATTGTTGAAAGAAAACGGATATTCCTCGTCTTTATAAATATTTATCGTTCAATCTCGAGGAAAGGCAAGTGCTCGATTTACTTTTAATTAAACGGGGCTTATAAACAATGGCTGCAAGGATAATGAAAGGGAGTGCAGCAAGCAGGGATGTTTGATTGATTGATGCTTTAATATATCTAAGTTCAGGCTTAGTCAGCGGCAGTTTACCTGCACAACAATTACACGAACACAACGTCCGATGCATAATTATCCATGATAAACAGCCCCGATGTGGAATGTTAATTTCGAGTAGAAAGAAATTAATTTGCGTTTAAGCTCGTATTGATCGATTCTATAAATAATTGGTTTAATTTCTTGCAATTATATCGCTGCGAAAATTTATTCTACAATCACTTTAGAGGCATTAAGGAAGTCGTTAGTCGATTCTTAAATTGGAAATAGATTTTAATTTTATCTGTAAAATCAAGCACCTATTTAATTAATACATTGATTTTTGCATTGATTAATACATTTATTTTATTACATTACTTTAACTATAAATTAATGCGAGTTATATTTCTGAAATGACGATATATTTTAAGCGCACGTCCTGAATAATATACACCGTCATTTAAATGCCAGCTTTTCTAAAATAACGGTACAAGTCGACGTGCTCTATTTCTATTTTCCATTAGCAAATTTCTAAAGTTCTGCTTCAATGTCGATGCATCGTAAAATATGCTTTTAATTTTGAAAAGATTCACGTCTTTACTTACTTTTAAAAATGTTTTACGAGAGTAGATTATTTTTAGTTACTCAAAAATCTGCTTTATTACGTTTGATCAAAAACGCTGTAAAGGGCAGACAATCAGCACAAAACGATTGATATTTTTAAAGAATATAATTGCACATTGTATTTTAGCCGCAACATAACTACATGAATAGAAAAAACACGCACGATGAAAATATCTTTCCAATACCTACAAATATTTTGCCCTGGTCGAACGTGAATTTTACTCGTAAATGTTTTAAAATACGGCTAGTCAACTTAGCTTATGAATTGGAACAGATATAAATTGGCAAATATGGAATCAACGATATTATTTAATACTTTGTGTGATATTTCTTTATACTCGATTTTAAGTTCAATAGCTTAGAAAAAGCAGTCGACTGTATATTTCATGGAGAGAAATGCTAGAGCTCGGACATATCACTCGATACATATTTCTTTCAGGTCTCCCGAATAAAAGCGTTCCTGAAAAATGCCAAGCAAGCAAAAAGAAATTGAAATATTTGCCTCGGTAATATTAACTTTTTTATTATTTTCATTTAAATATGTTTGTATAATTATAAAAGTATTGCAATATAAAACGTATCTATTATGGAAGAAAGCTTGATATGATTCGAAGCGATTTGAAGGAGACTTAAAAGTATAAGCTAAAATTGAAAAATAAAATAAAAAAGAAGAAAATAACATCGCATAAAACAATAAATCCAGAGAAACTTTAACTCGAAAAGTGAGTAAACCGGGAACGATTGCTATGCCTTTAACCATCTCCAAATACTCCGTACCGGAATTTACTTTTGGATAATAAATATGTAGCGTACTGATTACTTAAATGTAGGTAAGGTGCGTTTGATACACATAAGAATCGTACACGTAAACATTGTACACAATTTAGCACGGCCCAGTATATCTATATATAAATTTCACCAATGTTAAATTGTGTACAATGTTTACGTGTAAGATTCTTATGTGTATCAAACCCACCTTACCTAAATGTATAGCTCTACATTTACTTTGGTTTAGTAGGAAAGAAATCAATAAATACCTATAATTTAAAAAAAGTTACTCTAGCTCTTATTGTTCTTTTGTTTTTATCAAAACCGTTTTTTGTAAAGCTTACAACTCTGAAATTAAATTATCAACTGCTTTAGAAAATAATAATTTGGAATATACTATTAATTATTAAATAATATTACTTTTATTTTCTGTTTAACATAAAGTTTTAAATAAATCCTCCTAATTAAAAGGTTTATTTATGAGCAATACTTGAACAGCTAAATTACATTAGTTTAATCGATCCAATTGCTGCTCGTAATTTTTATTTAGTTTTAAATGTTTGTATATACAGTATACTTCAATCACAACATTTGATATTATTATTTCAGGCTGGCTGATCTTTGAGTGGATACAGTTACATACTTTAAAAAAGCATAAGTTGCCAATTTTTCATTTTTAACAAGAATTGTACACCATTACCAGCTATTACTCAACAATTATGACAAAAAAAGTAATCGATTCACAGTAAGTAGGAAACTTTTAAAACATTTTAATTCAAATTATTTTCGTTAGTTAAAGTTGATTAATAATAATTTTCAGATCACAAATCGAAACTCCTAAAAATCTTGATGAAAATTTAGAACAGAGCAATAAAATGTCGAAGCATAAGCGCACAGATCATGAAGAAAGAAAATATTATGAATGCAAGGTTTGTGGTAAAACATTTAAATTTAAGACGAGTATGGTGATGCACAAATGCACTGTGCACGAAGGAAGGAAAGATTTCGAATGTGATATTTGTGGTAAAAGATATACACAAAGAGGTCAAGTGACGTTTCATAAAAAAAAAATTCACGAAGGAAGAAAAGATTTCGAATGCGATGTTTGCGGTAAAAGATTTGCACGGAACAGTGAGATGCTGCAACATAAAAACAGAGTCCATGAAGGAAGCACAAATTTCGAATGCGATGTTTGCGGTAAAAGATTTGGATGGAGTAATGTTATGCTGAAACACAAACTTTTAGTCCACGAAGGACGAAAAGATTTCGAATGCGATGTATGCGGTAAAAGATTTGGATTGAATAATGATCTGCTGAAACACAAACGTACAGTCCACGAAAGAAGACGAGATTCTGAATGCGATATTTGTGGTAAAACATTTGGACAAAGGTGTCAGCTAGTAGCTCATAAAAGAAGAGTTCATGAAGGAAAACAAAATTTTAAATGTGATATTTGCGGTAAATGCTTTTCTCCAAAATTTGAGGAAAAACGGCATAAGTGTTCTGTACACGACGAAAGAACGCCACATGGCCCAATTATTATTTCGTGTTCTTCAATTACAACAGCAGAATATGAATTAATTCCATCGACGAGTTCATAAGATTTACAAAAAATGAACATAAAAATTTAAAAGCGATGTAAAAATCTCAGGTTTGAAAGCACAATCATCTTTTGTATAGAGATGTATAAGTAATTTTCTTTGAAGCTAATTTTTTCTAAATAAGTCTATATAATAATAATACCTCCCTGGTAGCAAGTTTCCGATAATTTCCGATAATATCGCTAGAATTTAGCTAGATTTCGACATTTTAACTAGATTCTAGCGATATTATCGGAAGATTGCTACCAGGGCTATTATCTGATTAATGCAATGCTAGGCATTTTTAAAAATATGTAAGTCTTTTTTTGAAATTTGATTACTCCTGCGCTGACAACGAGCAAAACACTAAGACCAATAAAGTTTAAGTTTAATAAATATTAAGATAGATCAGTAATCTCATTTTGCAAAGAAAAGAAAAAAAGTTAAAGTGCCCTTACATTATTCTAGATGTATTCCTCATATTTGTTGCATATGTAAAAAAATAATAACTAAATTGTACTTTTTAGTTTGTAGAAGATTTGTACAATTATTATATGCAATTATTATAAGCTCACACGTGCCAAGATTTAGAACAATAGCAGTCGATAAAATAAAAGTAAAATGAATGAAAATAAAAATAATTTAAATATAAATAATTTTCAATTTTTTTTTGTATGAGCCAGTGTAAGGATTGTAAATCAAAGAGTAACCAAAACAACGAATATTTGCTTTATGATTTATTAATTTTCATTAGTTAAAGATCTGATGCTTTATTTTCACAACCTAGAACTAATTAATTCAAGTAAAAATACACATATAGGTACTGCAAAACCGATACTCAAAAGAAATGGTAACATCATAGTAACAAATCCTCTATTCTTTAATTCGTACTCGATACGAAAATTCATTATACGCTTAAGCCACATGTCTTCCAGTCCAGCCTCCATAAGCCGTGTCATTAAATTGTTGATTTTTGGAGGGTAGGGCGACCACCTTTCGAAAATGAAAGTTACTGGTAAGAGATTAGTAAAAAAACTACTGATCTTAAGAAGCTTCTCCCTTTTGCGGTAGTTGCACTTATATACAAAATCCATAGCCACATAGTAAGGAGCAAAACAAACACGGTCTAAGTCATTTTCCAACTTCCAGAGACAATTTATGCTTGGCTGAAAATTAATTTTTCCGGTTAAAAATTTCAAGGAGCCTCGAAACGTTTTGTCTTTTAAAACGGGATCAATGTAAATTGGTAAATTTATATTAATGATATCGCTTAATGTCTCCGTTGGTGATTCGTGGTACTCCATATTAATGTTCAATAGTTTAGAAAAGGTATCAACTGTATATTTCATTGAAAGAAACGTTAAAGCCAGAAATATCACTCGATACGTATCTTTTCGAATTTTGTTCTTTAACGGTACACCTGAAAATACAATAAAAAATTCAATAATGTGAAATTAAATAAACGTAAAATACGTGCATCTAAAAAGTATCTAATACACAATTTAATGTACATATTTTTGGCCCTTTTAGTAAGTTAATCGTTAGTTTAATTTAATAATATTAACATATTCAGTTTACTTTTTCTATGAAAGGTTTCTAAAACTTTAATTGGATGAGTAGGCAAAAAATATTTAAAATCAAATTTATAGAATTGAAGAATTGTGAAGAAATACCTAAAAGAAGTTGAAATACTTGAAAAAAGTGGAAATGATCTGCCGGAAACTTTAAGATGTAGGCTAACAGTGAGAAACATATTATAAATGTAGGAAACAATATTATATAAATAAGAAGTTCAAAAGACACATGAACTTTGTACTTTGATATAACAGGCATCACTGCTACGAATTTACTCATTCTGATGATTTTGGCCCTTGAGAAATGTTTCAATCGTTCATCTGCGAACAATCGGAGACCAGTCGCATTCATTCCATTTTCGGTCAGGTAATCAAAGGGACTGCCATCCAACTTTAGTTGATTATAATTTTCCACTGAAAAGTTTAGTTTCTCAATCGGTATTTTTAGAAATAAATACTCTCCACCGGTGGCCTCTACCTTTCCGTCGGTGAGATTTTTGCTGATAATCATAAACGGTGGAGCATGAACAACTGCTATTTTAAATCTGTAGCCATATACGTTTCTCAATTTATCAGGAAACAATTCAGTTGTGGTTTCAAAATGTTCTTTACTGTATGAATTAATAAAAGGATTGTAGTTACAAGATATCAAATCAAGTTTAGATACTAGTAGAATCGTGAAGTCGAGAAATTTTAAAGACCAGCCAGTCGATAAAATATTT
>JAWWML010039392.1:0-64901 GCA_035047165.1 Ormyrus rosae
CCCTATAAGTCCATTGGTTTATTTGCTAAAAAAGAGAGTTTACTTTCGCATATTTTATTTCATGCAGTAAGATTCAATTAAATATCCTGTGAAAACAGGACTTAACGGGTTAATTATTTCAAACGCGAAACAAATAAATTTTTTTTTTAAATCAGCGGAGAAATTTCATCCAAAACCTCTCAGCCTCTCTTTATTATCATTACATTTTTTTGAATTCTAAAAAAGTTTTGCTTTACGTGTTTACGAAAACACAGCTAATAGCGATTTCTAGAGAGCGACGGAATAGAATTTTGAAAAAAGTTATTACAATACTTTCTTCTAAAAGCCTTTCCGATGTTGCAAATCTTACCTTTGTTAGTTTCTGTTTTTGCGCAAAGTCTGATTTTTGTCAAACCACTCCGCGCTCTCTAAACTTTATACACAGTGTTTTCTACTACTCGTCGTCAGTATTATCTTCATCGACGTAAAAAAAGAAGATAAAACAGATCATTACAAAAGTGGTGTTAACTCTTCTATTTCCCTTCACAACATGGCTTTCTTTTAATACGAGTACATATTTTTTTCCTTGTGAAAAGAGGAGAAAACGCATGCTCGCAATACTTTGCATTTTACTTATATTCTGATAAAGCTGCACTGAGAAGATATAAAATTCCATACCTACGAATGTAGATGCATTTAGTTGCAAAGCGTTAAAAAGTCAATTTCTTTACCGACTGAGTATAAGCAAATAATACATAAACATTTGTATGCCTGCATATATATATAGCATTCATTCTATACTCTATACATGTATAAATGTTTTTAACTTTCGATAACACAAAGAAAGAATATATTGTTATATTTTTTTTAAATTGCCAAAATGCTCCTACATTCTCTGTCGGATAACAGGTAAACTTTGACATATTATTATATCAAAGTTTTCAAATAATATTTATTTAATTGCATTAAAAAATTAAATCAATGGTTTTCGTTCAATAAAAAAATTTTAAATACAATCGCGTTCACTTTTAATCAACGCATTTTAAATTTAACTAAACGTTCGATAAATAAATATTTTCAATTGTGATTAATTAAATTTACAATTACAATTATGAAATATATACAATTTATCGAAAAATTTATTGAACGACAACAAAGAAATTATTTTTTCATCCGTCGCAATAGGCCTACATATCATTCGGTTCATGCTTGTTTAAAATTTATAAAAAAAAAATACTGCACCTGTATTCGCAGTTTCTTTATTAATAAAAACTGTAACTTTAACGTTCATGAACGAAAGGGTATATATTGTGAATGTCATCAGAATTTTTACATGAAAGAAACTGCACTTTCGACACATATTTACCTAAATAAGATGCCAATCATTTGTAGAGCCCAAATGCAATTTGAAAAACATAAAATTGCGTAAAATCTATTTTATAAAAACTAAGAGGGTTTAATACTATTAATGCATGAGTGTTAATCGAGTATTTAAGTCAACTGTTAGAACGCTTTCAACGACTGAATAATGAATAAATTCAGCGCTCGAAAAAATTATCTGATTCTCGTAAAACAAAATGTTCAAAATTTCAAACAAATGTTGTTCAAATGACAAAATTTCACTCCAAGTCATTTTAAAAGCGAGAAACATCATTCACTTGAAACTTTGAACAATATTTTACGCAAATCAAATCTTCAAACAGAGGAATCATTAATTTTTCAGCCGGTAATATTTCCCGTACTGTCCCCTCTTACCGACCGTCCAGTCTCGCCATTTACGATGGCCAAACTTTCGTCACAAATCTTCAAGTATGCATTTTTTTCTTTAAAAAAAAAAAAAAAAAAAAATACCAGCCGAGCTGCTAAATACTGAACGCATTCGGTCGGTAAAGCAGGCTAGAAATTCCCTGTCAAATCGACTTTCGTACTCGTTAGATTTGACCGTACGACAGCAACGACAAGAATAAACTGACTACACCCTCCGACAAGCTTTCCGTCCAACACCTACAGGCAATCGATTCATTCTACTCCAAATCCAGCGAGAGAAAATCTTTTCCGCGATCTCTTCTCAGCGCAACCCTCACACGTAAGCAGAGAAGAAAAGAAACAGACAGAGAGAGAGATATAGAGATAGAGAGAGAGAGAGAGAGACGAGGAGAGGCTAAACTAGAGAACGCAGAGCTTGCTGGCGATGTAATACAGATGCAGCACGGTGCAGGCCATCGTGAGCATGTTGCCCATCGCGATGGTCATGTGGATGCGCCGGAACGCTCCGTGGATCTTCAGGTAGTGCGGACAGTGCTTGAGCGGTCCCGGCTCGTGGCGGCCGATCTCCGCGCCGACGCCCGCGGCCCGCTCCAGGCTCGTCTTCAGATCGATCAGCTTCAGCAGCGGAGGGGTCAGGTACAGTCGTATCAGCAGCTCCAGGAAGAAGGCGCTTCCCATACTGATGGCCTGGACAGAACAGTTGTTTTTTTTGTTAGACGATTGTTTTAGCTTTGCTTCGATGGGTAAGTGTGATTTTACCGACGGAGTGTTTCGCTTGATTTTTTTGTATTCACTCCACTTCTCGCGCAAAAGTGGATAAGAATTATTATTTACTAAACTCTTAATAATTTATTTATTGTTAAAAAAAATTTATTAGCTCTGTCGGTAATTTCTAATTTCTCATTACAAGCAAATTTTAAAAGTTTTTTTAGATTTAGTTGTTTCTTTGGAACTGAAAGTAAAAAAAGCTTTTATAGCTTTTATGTGGCTCGTTAAAAATTCCTTGAACAGCTGCAGTTTTTAAAATATATAAGCGTGAAAGAAGCAAGAAAGTTGAAAAAAGCGTTATAGTCATAAAAAGAGACATTCGAAAAACGTAAACCTTCCATTTAATAACCCGAGGATTAGAAAATAGTAAGGGATACGAAAATGTAGTTTTGTTAGTTTGCGAAGCCTAAATATTGAAAGTGCATGGTAAAATAAATTGAGACATAAAATGTATATTAGCTTCATTAATAGCTCGAAATGGCTTCTATTTCTACAAAACGTCTTTTTAAAAATAGACCAACTGCGGGATCAAAATATCTGGAGTTCACTTAAAACGTATATTTAGAGTGCAGTAACACGATTTTAAAATCAAGGAATTAGATATAAACTTTAACGACCGCTCAAGTTCCTTCGAGCAACAAATTCCATAATTTATTTCCGATTCAAGTCGCGCGGAAAATGTACGTGTATAACGTTTGTTTACGCCAACGTCACAATAACATTCACGAGAGTGCAGCTGCACTCTTTCTACGAATTTCGGGAGAACGCCGAGATTCTTACTCGATCTCCTCAGTCGCGTATATCCATCGAGTCGCGCATAATTTATTCAACGCGAATCCGTAGGTGGTCCTCGAATAACCGCGGCGGAATACTTTCTCAAAGTATATACGCGCGCACGCACGAGACGCGGTAATGACTTTATCGGTCTCGGCAAAGCACCTCGAGCGTACGAGGCCGAAATTTTCGGTGAAACCCGGCTTGCGAAGCGCACCGATATGTATGTAGCCGACGGCGGTGTTTCGCGATAACGAGGAGAGCGCACGTCGCTCAACGTTTCATTACGTCAAAGCCGAAATTTCGAGATGCTCGCACGATGCGTTTTCGGGGAGGGAAGATAAAAGTGTAAGTATATGCAAATCGAGAGCGAAGAGGATATCGGGGGAGAAAATTGATTTGGACGAATTTTTTAAAACGATATAATTCGTTTAATACGTTAGGGTTTTTGTTAAAAATGTGTAAAATAATTTGTTTACTTTGTAACCGCGGGAAGAGAACTCTCCCAGTTAGCAGGCGCTTCGTGCAATTGATTTGCACAAATATTTCTTTAATGAGTGTTAAACGGTGCGGAAGAAAGCCGTTCTAAAATGAGCGCCTTCGCTAACATTTCAAAGTGTATAATTGAAACGTTAGCAAAGGTGCTTCCAAAAGAAGCCCATGCAGTTATACCGCCCTCTAAAAGGCAAATGAATGACAAAAACTCATATATATCCCACCTGTACGGCGATCTCGGCGTCCCAGCTGTGAGCGGGATGGTGCTTGACGTAGATGAGCAGGGTGGTGAGGCTGAGGCAGGCGTTCAGGGTGAAGTATCTCGGGAAGAGGACGCGCTGCACCTCTCCGAACGTGTGACGCGGCAGGGCGAAGTACAGGGACAGACCTGCGAATGCAGAGATCGAAGACGAGAGTCAGAATGTTTGTCGTTGTCGGCGGAGAAGGTCGAGGACCTCGAGAGGGCGTCTTGCGGTTGACTTTGTTGCCACATTTAAGGCGAGGGTTCTATCGTCGTTTTAAATTGAAAGCGATTGCTGGTCGTTTGCTCTTTCTTTTACACGGGTATTTAGTCAGCGATTAATAATAATTGTACAATAAAATCGTTATTGAAATATCATCAATAATGCAATTAATTTCAAAGAAGTACAGTAATTGAGACGAGCGATTTTGCTACATATTTTACCATTTCCTGATCTACTCCGGGTGGCGTGAATGGTATAATCAAGAGCCGAACGGCGCTGAACGTAAATATGACAAAAATTTATTGCGCGAAGTGTATTCGGTCCGGCGATGCTAAATTTCGAGGAGGTTTCGCGATACCGGTTTTTCGCGGCAGTAATGAAATTCCGAGTTCTGTCCGGACGAAGGCGGATAATCGATATGCATACATGTGCCGCGTTGTATGCGCGAGAGATTAATCGGCAAACACTTAAAACGGCTGAAATTAGCCGATACGAGCCGATGGCACGCCGACGGGAAGGATCATTAAAGACGCATTTTTCAGGCTACTGGTTTTTGCTTGCTTAACGCTTCGTCGATTTTATGGCTTTTTTCGTGTTCGATCGAAAAAGCTGATTTTTTTTCTTTTTTAATTGAATATCTCGAACGCGAACGATCAATCGTTATCGGGATCTGAAAGTCGAAATTGTTGGTCTGCTCTCAAAAGAGATATTCCATTAACGAAATTGCTCGATATATTTAATAAACTAATCCAACTTTCTACAAACAATCGCAAATCCACGATTCATCGTCAACGAGTCAAAGAGAGCAAAAAAAGGCCGACAAGTTTGCCGTCCAGTCTACACCGTCGAATCGCTCATCTCTCTCTCTCGCGAACGAGCGACCGTCCGCGGCTCTCGATCCCATTAAAAAAAACACGTGTACCAATTTGTCTCCCCTCTCGAGGCAGAGCGCAAAGAAAGCGTCGCGCTCGCGCGCGCGTCTCAATCCCCCCCACCGCCCCTCGGGCAGTTCGTTGCACCGACGCACTTACCGGAAACGAAGGTCATCCATATCTGGGATCCGAAGTGCATGACGAAGGAGGCCAGGTAGACGAAGGAGGTGAGGCGGGAGCGCGGCTGTCCCGCGACGCTCGTCGCCGTCGTCGTCGTCGTCGTCGCGGCCGTCGGCAGCAGGGCCGAGGTCACGCAGAGCACCGCCGCTATCGTTATCACGTGGGCCGGCTGCGCCGTGCAGAACAGGATTCTGGAAGCAGAAGATTGCGGGGAGATGATGATTGCGCCCTTGGCTTCCTCGCTTACTGTGCTCTTTACCTTTAATGCGCTGTAGGGAGCGAGAGGTTTCGGTGACTGGGTGGTCGAAGGGAGAGGGAGGATATATTGGATTACGGGCGTTTTGGACGTTCGATGGGGAGTGATTTTTTTTTTCTTGGAGTTCAATTTCTGTTTAGATGTGTGCTTTCGCGTCGTTCGATTGTTGTTGATATTAATGGTTTGAGTCATTTTAAAACTTGTGGTATTTCAATACATTGATAATATAATTTATATTTCATACTTTAAGCAGTTCATTGTGTAAAAAATGTTGGTTTGATAAATATTGTCATTTAAGTTTCATTTCATTCCTTTAAAATGTCCATAATCGATTCCGAAAAAAAAAAAAACGTCACGAAATTTTAAACAAGTACACGTAAATTCACTTTCGACGGTAATTCCCAATAATCCCATCGCCCGTCGCGAATCAACCGATAAATCAATCCCCGCCACCTCCGCGAATCGCCGCGCGTTCATGAATAAATCGCGGCTCTCTAACGCGCCTCGTCGGAAAAACGCGGTAGCCGTTAATTAAACCGACTCGATCCGCTTCTGCTCCGCGCAGACCGGCGTCAATTAAAATCCGCCGTAGCCTCCGATGGATCGTCGATGATGACTTTCGGACGGCAAAGTCGAAAATGGGCCTGCGAACGTATATGTGTAAGAAATCGCGCGAAGAGAAAACGGATATGGCGGAGGGAAATGCATTGTTTGTTTATCTTTCTATTTCGGCGCAGATAAGCAGCACCGAGAGGCGAGGAGAGCTTTTGGGTCGGTTATTAGGCTCCTATTCGTCCGTTGACCTATATTTTTCTGTAAATTTAGAATATCGGAGTAGAGGTTGGTGCAGCTCGAGAAACGAGGATAAGTGATTTGCGCTCGAGAACCGGACGCGTCATTGATCCGTATTTTTGCGCTCGAAAGTGAACGTGTACGCGCTCGTTAATTTCTTTCGATTTGCCTCTTTTTACCGAGAGCGGAAGTGCCATTGTTGGCTCGAAGGTGGAAAAAATTTCGAGTTCGCGGATTTTTAGAGATGTGAATTAACGACGTTGAAACAAAAGTGCGGCCTTTTTAAAAAATGCGAATTATTCATGCTCGACACGTGTCGTATATCGTGTTTTCGGACTTCTTAAAACATCGTGTTTACGTCACGGATAAGCGTGATGTTTAAATGCAATACTTTTAACTGTTTTCGGTGCGGGCACGCCTTGTAATTTTGAATTCTGACATTTCGCTTTTGGTGACACTGTATTTTAATCGTTTGCTAAAAATTGAATTTTTACAGTAAAATTACGATTCTCCGAGAGCCTCGATTATTTAAAGTAGCCCTACATAGCAGCAAAGCAGAAACGGTGGTATTTATTTCGTTGAAACAAAAAATATTAAAAAAGCCAAGTGAATAAGTACGAATGCACGAACTTAAATAATATACAAAGTACTTCATTAAACCCATTACTATTAATTATTTCATAATTCCATCAATTTTAATCTCCTCAACAATGCACCGTCGGCGCATCCACCGCCGTGTCGGTGTCCGCCTTCGTCAGCGTCCTTGTTCTTTATATACCCAGACCCGAGTCCCTCTCTTTCGTCCAGACTCGACTCGCGAATCAACGAGACCGCGAGAAAAAAAAAATAAGACACCCGCCCGCCTCCCTCTAATCTTAGCCCGAGAGAGCGAATATATAATATATATCGCGTGGGCGATTTTCGCGACGGCGGCGGCGGCCTCAGAGTAAGCGCCTCTCTCGCCAAGGACTCTCTCGCGAGACTCTCTTTCCTGCGCGGAAAAACTGCCCGCCGCCGGATGTCGTTGCGCGGCGAAGGCCTCCTCCTCTCTCTCTCTCTCCGCGCGCGAGAACTCGATCGAGGACGACGCGGGGGGCGGGAGGGGGGGAGCTTTAATTTCAGGCGTCGATGAACGCGAAAATCTCTCGCGAGGCTGCGAGGCTGCGTTCTCGAGTGACGCGCGGATATACGTCGGCGCGGGGGGCTTTGGCAGCTGCTTTGGTCGCCGACTCTTTCTGGAGGCGCGTTTTTTGCGCTTGACGGGAGAGAGCTTTCTGAGGTGATGGACGAGAGTGAATTGAGTCGGAGGAGAAAAAGAATGACTCTCGGCTCCGCGGGTTAAGAGCAGTTTTGTTGATTTAAATTAAAGTTTCGAGGGCAGTATCGTTTTATTTTTGTGTATTAAAACTTTTAAATGCACGTTGAGAAAATTTAACGTCTCGATGAAAATGTAGATAAAAGTAAAGTGTAAAGTATTTTATAATGTTGATCGTTCAAGTATTTTTAGAGAATTCGATCCTATGTAATTACGCCAAGTTTACGTAATCCCTTTTCAGCGAAACGTCGGGATCGACGAATTCCCAAATTTTTTTTATTTCCCTCGCCTCTCGAACACGTAATTCGCAACTTTGACGCAAGACTTCGCGGCGCACAATAATTTTCTTCCCGAAGAGAAAAAAATCTTTATTTTCTCAATCAGATTTACTCCTAATAGAATCGTTTTACATAACTGCCGGCGATCTTTCGCCCGGCGTGTCGGAGCTCCGGCGTTTCCTACGTACTGTTATTTATATTCATTTACATGTAATTTATACACTCTATAAGGTTGATAGCCGTTTAGCTTTTACTCCGGCCGACATGTTAACCGCCGTTTAGATGCCGAAGCTCTTTAGTTAATGTATACACGTAGATAATTACAAGCTACGCTTCTTATTTCCGTTTTGCCACTTTATATATCGAAAGCTCCGCTCTCGATATAACGGTAGGGACGCTTTTTTTCTATTTTTATTAAAATCTTATTAAGAAACACGTATGAATCATTTTTGCTAAAATTTTGCTAAAATATCCCTCGATTCAACTAAAACGATGTGTTTGGACACTTAATAGTTGTTTACACCGTCTCTTGCTCGACTCCTAAAACGGCGGAAAACACAAAAGAGAGCAAGAAGCCTCCTCTCTCTCGCGCGACCGCTTATCTTAATTGAGGCGTATCTCGTGCGGAAAAATGGTCCTGTATAGGCTCTCTCGAAACGAGTTCTGCCCCGCCGGGCGCTGATAAATCTTTCAATTAACGGCGGCGCAAAAATCCCCGCGTTAAAGATCGCCCGATAACGGGCGAGCTTCGAGAGAGAGAGAGAGAGAGCCGCCTTCGATTTATCGACTGCTCTCGGTTACGACGCGTGGAAGCGTAGGTGCGCGCGGCTTTTCGTTTTGTGTCTCTTTTGTCAGGAATTCGCTTTTCTACGTACTCGGCCGGGGCTGCTGCCGAGTGGGAGTTTTGATTTCGTATTTGTATTTGCATCGGCGATCGAAAGTGGCGGGAGAGACGGAAAAAGGAAGGCGGTTCTACGGCACTTTAAGTGCGAATCGACGGGGGAAGTTTACGGCGACGCTCGACGGCTAACTTAAACGAGAATGAAATTTGTAGGCATTGGCAGAGACGTTTTTCGAGTAACGAGCGTTTAATGAAAAGGCGTTTGGAAACGACGAGCGTAATACTTGCTTTTAAATAAATACATTGTATTGAGGTTTAGATGCAGCTTCGACGCGGGACAGACAAGTTTGCGCAATTGCAGATTTTTACCGAGTGGAAAAGGGGTGATAAAATTTTACTTGCGAAGAAATGAGGCTTCTTTTCAATTTTAATATTTTTCTTCGTAGTATTTTGTAACAAATCTTGTAGAAAATAATATTTTAAAGAGATAAATATTTTATTTTATAAAATACTTTTCTTCTAGATAAATATTTGTCTGTTTCAGTTAATTTAGAGTTCTATAAAACTTAGTATATGCACAGTCATAATCCATTTTAGAAAAGTTCTATAAAATATCGAGAAGGTCTAGGTAATTGAACTTGTAACCAGGTTATTTAAGCTCTTCGAGTAAATTGAAGTAACCAGATAATTATTTGCATAATTTATAAATAAACTAGACTGCTCAACTTACAAATATCGAAGTCTAAACACTAAAGCAACCAGTTTATAAAAGTGTTTGTAACAAAAACGCAAAACAAGACCCCACTTACAACCGAGAAAATTTATGTACCGCCGAGAGAACTATATATCCCCCCATTATCGGCAGCATTCACCGGCCCCGAAGAAAGTGAATTTAAGCGCCAGAAAGCGGACTCGGCGCCGGTAAAAACGGCAATTACAAGCCCCGGCAACACCTCGGCCGCTCGATTTTTCGAGATAATACCCGTTCGTCGGCCGGCGGGCGAGTGTTTTTCGTCTGGCGCGGATCGTAGGGCGCGTGCGCGAGCACATGGTTACGTCGCGCGCGCGCGCGAGAGGGAAAAAAATGCGCGCGTGACGCCGCGGCGGTCTGACGTCCGCGAGTGTGTCTTTCGGCCGAACGGATTCTCTGATGGGTAAACAGAGCGATGACGCCGCCGCCGCGGCGTAATATCGCGAGCGGCGCCGCGGTAATACGATGACGATAGTGGCTGGTGTACGGTTTCGTTGGCGAATTTACTTGATAGGGGGGTTTGAATGGATTTTTGGAGCTGTTGTTCTTCAATTCAATAATACTCCGTTGCGGGTGGATTAATAATTTGGACGTTTTATTATTTATTTGAATTATTTTTAAATTAATTGCGATAAAAAAATTGTATAAATCAAGCGTCAGAATCCTATTATCTTTACGAGTGGAATTAATTGCAACTGATTCCAAAAATATATGTATCTTTGTAACTATATGACTGCAGTCTGACCAAATAATAAAAGCTTTTGGTGTCACATTCTAATCTAATCTAATCTAATTGATTAAAACTAAATTTGTTTCATTAAAAGAGATTCAGTATTCGATAAGCAATTAGTGACGATTGTGGATATTTTTTATTACTCTGGGAAAAAGTTTATGCTAATGTAAACACGAGAGCTACAGAAGTTTTAACGAATCATTAAAGAACGTAAAATGGAAATTTCAATAAATGAATCTTGATATATCCTAGAAAACGTTATGTAGTACGCAGTAAATTACTTTGTTAAACTACCTAGCAATTAATCCATATTCCCTTATTAGCGAGTGAAATTTCAAATCAAATCCGAAGCGAATAAATCATCGGAAATTTTATCGCTACAAAAAGCATAAAAGCAGCCTTAATTATTCAATATAACTCCCGAGAACCGCGGCAGTGCAAATTGAAAAAAAGATATATTGCTCGTCCAATAAAACCCGCAATCGCAACAATCATAATTTCACGACCGCGGAAAGAGGCATAAAACTAGTAGAGCAATAAAAACAAGCTACACACAGAATCTGATCCCCAAAGCATCCACTCGCTCATCCCCATTTCTCCTATCCCGCAATTATTTCCCGGCGACAAATTTCCACCGATATCCTCCCGGCGCGGTGTAAATCCGCGGGGCTCTCTCGCTTATCGGCGCGCGCATCATTAGCCGCGCGAATGTCCCGCGTGCCGATGAGCGCGTGGGCGCGGAATGCCCGTAGCCGCAATTACCGCGCGATGTTAGGTAAGAGGGCGGTCTCGAGCCGCCGCCGCGCGCGGCAATTAACGAGATTTCCAGGCCGATTTCAATGCGAGAGAGTGATGAAAGGGGAGACTGGTTTGCCGGGCCTTTTTTTTCTCTTTCGGCCGGGGGCTTTGTTGATTTTTTTAATTGTAACCCAGGCATTTTAACGCCCCGGCAGGTGGTTTCCTGGGTTTTCGACCTGTTTGTCCTGTACTGAAAGCGACGTTTTTGGGTTTCGTGGAATTCAGTTGTCAAATAGACACTCGTAGTTTTAAAGAAACGCGAAGTTCACACTTGAAATTAACGACGGATTTTTAATTCGAATTATCTAAACCACGTTCGACATACCTAAAACGTCTAATTTCCGGTTGATCGAGCATAAATCAAGTCTTTCGACAAAACTACTCGACTTTTATCCAAGGCACATATATATATCTCGAGGGGAACGAGTCACTCTTTGGCGTTTCACACTTGTGCGGTCCATAAAGCAGTTTCCCGTTAGTTTTCACACTGTGTCCTCGCGGCGCGCGCGCGAGGTGTAACATTTCAACGGATCTCAAAAATGCCGCCTGTGAGTTTTCTCCGCATAAATTACGTTCTCTCTCTCTAGGCGCGATTCGAATCGTTCGATTTATTTATCGGCGCTCGGAGTGGCCGCGCGGGTCGGACAAGCGTTCCTTTCAATTAAAATGAGAATGAGATTAGCGTTCCGTTTCCGTTTACGAGAAAAATCCTAGTCGAGATTCTTTGTTGTGGAAAATTTGAAAAAAATTGACCACGTTATACACTTCCTGTTCTACTCTGTTGTAATTCTTTCTGTGTAATAATTAAACATTTACACAATAAAACGCATTAAAAAATACATATACATTCTAGTAAATTGTACATTTTTATCGTCAAAGTTAATTCACTCGCAACATGAACGTTCATTAAGCCCCCGCCGCAGCCCCCGAACATTTTTCACTTCCAGCGTGTAGTACCAACATCTCCACCCAAAAAGAAAAAAGAGCCATCGAGCGCGCCAGCAACACCTTAGAAACTCCCTAAACCTCTTTTTCGAAACGAGTCCTCGGGAGGGAGGGAGGGATGTAAAAACGGAGCTCGCGGCGAGATACACAAATTCAATTACCAGCGGAGAGAGAGAGAGAGAGAGAGAAACTCGGGCCCTCGGGCCCCGCACGCCCGGCGCGTGTAATTGGCCGCGATAAGATTGCGAGCGGCGCGGGGACGGCTATTTGTCAGGATCGCGCGGCGGGGAAAGTATCGTAATGTACGTATGGGCGACCGAGGCGATTTAGCGCTAACTGCCTGTTTCTCGCGCCTAAATCTCGGGCCGTTACGTGTATCGTTGCGCCTTCTTTGTGGGCGCCGAGAACGAGGAAAAGTTTTTGGAACGAGGCCCCTGTCGTCTGATTTGGTGGAAAGTGACATTGTGGTGATAAATACTTGGAAGAAATTTAATGAAACGTATGAAGTAACGTAATTTTTTAACAGTGTTTTACGAATAGTACATTTTTATAATAAACCATAACTGTTTATATATAAGTGTGTAATTTCCGTCATTTTAAATTTAAATTATACATTTTATATTCTGAAAGGCAATATAAGCAGCTAAAAGCATCTAAAAGACTCTTCGTTGCTTTTTCTGTTACCGCAGTTATAAATAACTTTTTCGATAGATGGGATTTTACCGTAATTCGGTGTAGAAAATACTCCATTTCTTTTCTCGCGCGCCATAATGATGAAAGGATCTTTTCAATTTATAGGAAATCTGACTTATGTAGAAATTCTTCAATAATTCTCACCAAGATCCAAGGAAACCGAAAGGCGTCGATAAATATCCATTAGCCACTTCCGAACACATCGTAAAACACAAATTTTACTTATGATTTCAAGCTGAATTTCGGAGAGCACAATATTACTTTGATTAAAATTCTAAAACGTTCTAACAGTATTCTTAATAAACCCTTTTGTACAAAGTTTACATAATGGCCCGCCTATTAATTTCAACTCTCGCTTAAAAGTGCAGAACAAATTACCTCGAATTATAACCGCCAACTTTTCAAAAGCGATCGCGCCGAAAGAAAAAAAAGGCGTGTGTATCAAAAGAAATTTCAACGCTCATTATAGTTTACGGCTCTCGGCGCGCGCAAAACATTAGAAGGCCTCACCGCCGAGTGTACACATAAATTTCGATGATTTATAAAAATTAGACGGACCTCCCGAGTTGTTTGATTATAATTATATACACCGAGGCTCGTAAAGGATGAGCAATCAGACGCCGCGGCGCGATTTATAACACAATTAGCGGATCGAGAAGTTTCTAATCCCCGAAACCGAAATCCGTGCCAAAGACGATTCTGAGGCTAAAGTTACGAGATCGAACGAAAGCTGGAGAAGAGTTTGTGAGATCGACAGAGTTGTTTTTTTTTTATAAATATCTAACCACAAAGTTCAGTGGCTCCGCCGTAAATGAGATATGAATGTGTCTCGATCGCCTTTTTGCATATAACAAAACTTGTAAATTTCGAGGAACTGGAAGTGAAATATAAGAAGCCGCGATTTCAGATGTGACTCATGTCGAGTGTTGATTTCGAATAGTGTCTCGGCGTATATTCAAGTTTCCATTGTCTCCGGATCTAAATACGACCTCTCTTTCTCGCAGCTATATAAAGGACTAGGCAATTAATGGACAATCAAGGCTGGATCGATTATAGAGATAAAAATCTGTCAAAGCTCGTTACGGATAATTAAGAGACGCGACTGTAGGAAATCTTCTATTTTATTATAGGCCTGCGGTTGAAACAATTTAGCGCGAATTCGATTCGTTAAAGTTTCAAAGTATTAATTCTGAAAATTAAACGTTTCGTAATGATAGATCCAGCGTATCTTTATTAGTACATTACAATTTGATTTACTCATTTTATCGTTTAATTTTTTTGTCCTTAAAAATTTCTAAATCAGAGGATAAGCTAAATGAAATTTCAGTTTATTCTTAACTTTCTATTAAATACAGTCAAGCATTTTTATTACGTATATCTTCACGCCCCAAATTTTTCCAATTATTAAACTTTTAAGAAAAAATTACTATACTCGTCAGTAAATCGAGGACAGTCTTTGAATTAGGGTAAAAAATTACTATACTTTATATTAATTTTTGTTATATTTTAAGCAATTTTTATTAAAAGTTTAGCAAAAATTAGTAAACGTATAGTAAATTTTAATATAAATATAGTCATTTTTTACCCTAATTCAAAGGCTGTTCTCGATTTACTGACGAGTACAGTGTAATTTTTCTTAAAACGTTTCTCTTCGTATACAAGTTTCTTACATAAACTTTTCAATCCAACGTCCGATCCTAAAAAAAATCGAAAAACAACCCCAATTCACCTCCATCGACCTCTCGGATCCACCCGCAAAAACAACCAAGTCACCTTCCATCATCCAAGCCGGTCACCTTCTCAGAACGTCGGTTGCGTGTCCGCGCGCCCGGCGAAAGTATCTCTCGTCTCTTTCTCTCGGGAGCTGCTTAGGAGAGATCGTTATGATTTACAGGAAGAGCCGCCGCGCACATTTGACGGGGTACCTACGTGACGGTGGACTCGTGGACTTCTCGGAAGTCCAGGGCTGCGCGCGCGCTTTTATCGCCGGGATTTACGACGGCGCAGCGTCGGGCTCGATCGAGGCTGCCGTTCGGTTATTATAATATATTTCGCGCTGAATGCATCGCTTTGTGCGCCGCTGATTTACGCAGACGCTCGCGGCCGCGATGTATGGGGAAATAAGATATTTCGGGGGAATTCTTTGCGTCGCGCCGTTCTCCGGACTCTTTTGCTATGTGGGTTTAGTTTTTATTTAGTAGTTGTCGTTAACGCGCGTAAATTTTTTCGGCTGCATCGCAAGAAAATTAAGCAAACAAATATACGGACGTTCGCCAGCGTACCGAAAATTTAAAGCGATCGAACGCGAAGCCGATGCGAGGCAGAAGTTTCGCGTTGCGAAACGGCCCCATGCCGGCAATGTGCCCCGATCCCCCCCTCTCTCCTCGTCCAGCCGTCTTGCGATTACTGCATTAGAAAATTAGGCCACGTGCATTTAGCCGCAGGCGGAGTCTCCCTCTCTCTCTTAATTTCAACAATACCCAGACGGAAGCGCTGCACGCAGTCCGGCATGCCAGAGCTGTTGCCGCGCGTAAAATCCATAAACGCTCGGCGCTTACGGCCGGCAGACGCATTAAAACAAAGCGTCCGTCGTTACCTCTAAATTTATTCCCGTAAAACCGAGCGAGCGGCTCCCCCTCTTTCTCTCTCTCTCTCTCTCTCTCTCGCTGGAATTCCCGGGGAGAGGAACGCGCGTGGGTATACACGCGACTCTCTCGATACTTTGTGTCCGCGCGGCCGATTTAAGGGTCCGGTGAACCTGTTTCGTCGTGGGAGGTTCGAGAGTCGCGGGGGGAGGAGAGTCCGGCTCGCTCGTCCGAGATTTCGGGAATATCGGCGTTGAAGTTTTTTTCGGAGGGTCTCTCGTGGCGACTCGGTGCGGATGTATAGGAATTCTGGAGAGATCTGTATTATTATGAGCAAAGCGCGCGAAAAACGGATAGTCTCGCGTTTGCTTTCCGATTAAGAGTGCAAAGCAGCGGGGGGGGACAATCGAAATGGAAAGTTACTCGTCTCGCTTATCGATCGGGAGCCTTTGCACGCTCACAAAGTTAAATATTTATCCTACGCGAGCCTAATTTCAGTTTTTTTTTATTGTTTCGATATAATTTTAATGTGGAATGGCGGCATTTTTCGCGGTCATACCGACGATTGCGTTACCTCGCGTATTACGGCAGATGTGACACAATATTTTTTACGTCGTCAGCGTCATCATAACGTACACTCCGTCGCGGACACAGATTACTACTATTTTTAATCTCCATTTGCCCGGCTGTTTAGCGCCTATCGGGAAATGAACGAATTTACGGCCACGCGCCAAGTGCGTCAATATAATAAAACGCGAACGCCCGAAAGCGGAACGGGAAAAAAAATCGGCTGATTATCGCATTCGGCCACTGTTTTGCACAAGTTTTCATTTCGTTCGAATTTTGACCGGTTTTTCGAACTGGGAAGCGTTAATGCAAATAATTAAAAATGCTTTTTAGATAAAATTTAAATTTATACAGATTTGCAATTCAATATAAATTCGTAGAATATTTATAAGTAATCAAATAATGTATAATATATAAGATATCCAAAGTGTAAACACATTCATCATCGTATCAACAAATAACATACATTTCCCATATCAACCGTTTAACGCGGCAAATCGCAAACAGCCTTTTGTCATACGCATTGCAAAAAAGTCAATAAAAGAACAAAAAAAAGCGCACAATAACGGCCACTTCTTCTTATCGTCCACCGCTTCGATCTTAGCTCCCGGCAAACAGCTGGTATCGCCAGCAGCGCAAGATAGTTTCGATATCTCGAGAAAAAAAAAAACTCCCCCCGTCGCCCAATGAAATCGCTCGCACTTGACCTCAGCCGAGCGAGCGGCGGCGGCGGCGGCAACACCTGTCGTCGAAAAATCCGAGCGCGCGCTCGAATGACGCAGCTGACGGGAGGGAGGGGGGAGCTCCCGATGCAGCGGAAATTGCACGGAAGGTCAGGGAACGAGAAGTGCGAACGTGCCTGGCTGCACGAACGCCGCCCCCGCTCCTGCGATATTCCCTCTCTCTCGCGGGGAGTCCTGCGCGCGCGCGCGCGTCTCGAGCGCGTCTCGTGAGCCAGAGAGAGCTTTCGCAACGGCGGCAGCCGCTTGCGAAAGAGGATGAGTCAGGCGCGCGAAAGCTCTCTCTCTCGGGAGGCAGGAATTCCCGCGGCGTAACGGTGAGTCGTTTGCGTCAGGAGAGAGAAAAAGAGATCGGGAGGAATAGGCTCGTGGCCTCGATCGATTACCGTTGAGGAAAATCGCGGTGACGACCTTGACGGGGAGGAGGAGGCGCTGAAGCGGACGCGGCTCTTTGAGGACCGCTGAAAAATATGTTTTTCTTGCTAACGGCTTTTTTTTAAATAATTTTTTTAAAAATATGAATTGTTTTTGAACTTTTGGGTTATTAATAAGTGGGACTGGCCGGTCATGTGAGGTGTTGAATTATAGGTTGGAGAAACGACGATTCTCTAACTTCGAGAAAGTTCGGTAATTGATAAAAGCATTCAAATATACGTAGTAGAGAGTTTTTAATCGGTTAAAAGTTTAATTAACCAAGCAATTATTATTAGGGAACATGTATTAAAGACTATAGGCACCTTATAAATTTAACTTCCACTGAAATATACAAAGAAATAGAAAATTAGTCTCTCTTTATCAGTGCTTAGCATTGCGCAACTCTCCTATATCTAATCTGAATTAACACGTGCTTATTTCGGAAAACTCCGCGACGCTTTTCAAAGAAGCGCGCGATCGCACGCCGAGAGAACTCTTCTCCGATAACCTTCAGATATCTCCTTTCCCCCAAAGTCCCCCCATCGGCGTTTCACCCGCACACTCGAGACGAACCGCGCGGCAAATATCAAGATAAGGACCCGATACACAGTTGGGTCAATGTCGCCGGTTACGTCAGCCGGTGCAACACGGCGCGGTGCAGGGCAATTTTCGAGAGGCCCGCGGAGATTAGGCGGCCTCTCTTATCGGGCAGTCGACGACAATTCGATCGCCGCTCCCGATATAAAGAGAGATATATCGGCGAGAGTCGAGTGCAGCTCGTTGCACATTATGATCTAATTTGCCTACATGCCGCTCGGCACCTTCTCCAATTTGCATTGCCGGTCGTCGTCTCTCGCGTCATCGGTTTTTACGACTATCGCCCCGCGACTATCGGGACGACATTCAATTATCTGGGAATCTGATTATTGACTCGAGGCAGTGTTTGCTCTGGCAGTCTGTATAGTCGAGTCTTTTGTTTTGGATTTTACGACGGGTATTCAATTAATATAGGCAATGGCTTTTAACGGTCGAAGTATTTTAATTGTAGGTTTCGAAGATTGGAACATTATTGGCGTAATATTGAAGAGTTAATATGAATTATATAATTAATTCTCGGAAAATCTTTATATTAATAAATTAATTGTCGGTCACGGAAGATTTAAATTGGCATTAAAAGTTTAATTAATAACCGGGCGATTATATTGCTTTTTTTATTAAAACCCTAATAATTATTCAATATTTATTATACGACGGTTTCACAAACTTTTCTGTTTTTTTTTTATAAATGTACTCTTATTAATAGAATGTCTGTGAGATACTTGAAAAAAATTTCCTATAAATGACCTATATATTAAACGCCTAAAAACTGGTATTCTAAATTGATCCGTCAATAAAAGGCCTAAGGCTAAATTATCGCCTTAATTCGCGGTTTCAGCGGAAGTCTAAGGCTCAGCTTGGGTTGTTCGAAATTTTTTAAACGATCACTCGACTCGACTCCATCTTTCACGCGGAGCCTAAATTAATACCCCGTAAGCCGTAGTTATTAAAAGTAATTATGTCGCAGATTAGAGAAGGACTGTGTGTACTTGAATGGAAGCTTTTTAGTCGGCGAGCCAGACGGGAAAAAGTGCAATTATACCGTTTATAACACTTCCCACGGCCCGCGAGGGCTTTAATAAAAGAAATGTTATATAACATTGTTCTGCATACACGGGATTATTTCATACAGTCTTACAGTGAAGCAAAAAAATCGTCTTCTGCGAATAAAAGCGAAAAAAGGAAAGATTACGACGGTTGGCTCGATCGCGAGGAAATTTATCCTGAAATTTACAACGGAATATATATTACGCTATTTAGCCTTGCGATTATTATTTGTGTACTTGTGAAATAATTAAATAAACCCGCGAGGTTCAATTTCGATAGCTCTCATTTCTGGATGTTTCAAAAGCACATGAGCACTCGATTTAGCAACGGTTTCGACACCCCGAGAGACGATTTCGTAACGGCCAGAACGGCAAACGTAACGTCGGTATATGCAGAGCTAAATTGTCAATTTAACGTAATTCTTTAAGTCGCGAGTCCTATTCCGCGAAGTCTGGAAGCTAAAAGTTGCGCTGCGGCAATAGGGGGATATATCGAGTCGTCGGAGAAAGTCGGCGGAGGCTTCCAGAAATACATACACTCACTTCGATACGTCGGCAATATTGATTTAATTGCGCGTTAATTATAAAATATTCCTTCGCATCTCTCTTATCCAATTGCTCGCGACACCAAAGTCCAATCGGCGCGACTCTTCAAGGAAGGTTTGCTGCTCGGCTTCGAGTTCTCTTTATAATCGGTCGAGATTTGCATTATCGCTGGTATTTATAAATCAATCAATTGATCCGTTAATTACATTAAATCGATAAAGAATTTTCTTTATTTAAAAGGAGCAACGGATTCGTTCGAAAACTCACTCGAGAAGTTGGGAAATTGCACAATGCGAAGAATTCCTCGTGTAACAATAATTATCGTAGCGGAATACACGGCGGAAAAAGTAACGGACGAAGTTGGGGACAGGACGTAATTAGAATTCGTTTTCAGTGCGTTAATAATATCTGCAATTTATCCCCTTTCCAGTTTTCCGCTAATAATATATCGCCTCCGTTCAGCCTTCGAATGACCGGCGTTTGTAGAACTGTTCGCTCTCGGAAACTCGGAACCTTTGACGAATGCAGTTTGTCGAAGTGAGTACACACTATTTTTACTGTTTATACCGACTTCTTTTTTTTTAGGAAGTTTATTAGCTGACTTTTAATTAGCGACTCGCGCATAAAACTGGATGCTAATAAGGAGCGACGATTAATTCATCGAACGCCTCGATTAAAAAAGGCGGCGATTAATCGTTTATTGCTTGGAGTCGAGAAAGTATTAACAATAGTTGCGTACGGCGCGCATTTTTACGATGCAGGTCATTTGTGAAGTTTTTTAAATTTATGCATTTATATACTCGTGTAAAAGATGATTGATGGCTGCGTATTTCATCTTTAAAGCTCGGATTTGACGTCTGCCCTTGGAGTCGCCATTTTCATCAACTTTTTTTTTTAATTTATTAAAAAAAGTCCGGACTTTTTTTTGTTCAATGTTTTTATTTTTAATGAGAAGAAGTTTTTTTTCTG
This sequence comes from Ormyrus rosae, assembly GCA_035047165.1. Classification (NCBI taxonomy): domain Eukaryota; kingdom Metazoa; phylum Arthropoda; class Insecta; order Hymenoptera; family Ormyridae; genus Ormyrus; species Ormyrus rosae. The sequence continues at coordinate 20,166 of JAWWML010039392.1, forward strand.
GTTATGCAAATAGTTTTGTTTATCGACTCCTCAATTATTTCTGGCAGTAATTTTTAACGTTCGTTAAAGGAAATTTCCGATTTCGACCGGAACCGTCTTTGCTACAAAAATTTAATGCTCTTGTACGAATCTATTTATTTCTCGCTTGTCAGTCGAGAATACAAGATTAGTCATGTCGGATAGAAATAAAATATCGAGTGACTGTCAAGCAATGATTTATTTTCCGCGGTTAATATGTTAAAAAGCATTTTCCAAGAGACACGCCAAAACTGCCGGATGATTAATATCCCGAATATTTCTAACAACTATCAAAAGCCCCCCATTAAAGACCAAAAGGTTTGCACAACAAAAGTACAGCGTAAAAAAGTCAAACACTTCGAGTAATACAATATATATCTGCCCCTCGCCGCAACGAAAACGAACCCATAAAACGTATTATACGATCGAAAGGGTCGCGCACATTTGCGGTCCACGACAATAAAAACCCTTACCTCGCAACTCCCATAAACTCCCCAAAAGCCGGGGACTCGGCACTCGGAGCCGGCCGACTCATCGCTCCACTTGCCGCCACTCGACTCCTGAGGCGATATCCTCCGCTCTCTCCCGAGGCTCCCCCACGGCCGCCGGCAGGCATCTCCTTGATTTATATACGCGCAGCGGCGACTAAACACAGAGTGTACCGGGGGCCCGCTTTAATAGCCGGCAAATTGCTCGCGCCCGAAATCGCGACTAATTATAGAGAGACGAGTGAATGGCCCGCGGGGGCTTTTATACGCGAGAGACGCATTATAGACGCGAGATCGGAAGCGCGCGGCATCAGCGACGGCGGCACAGCACGTGGCGACGAGAGGCGGACGAGCACGAGGCGCGGGACTCGAGCGCGTGAAAAGCTCGCGCGCCGCGGAAAGTTTGAGAGATGCTCTTGGCAGCGGCGCGTCCCGAGAGAGTTTTATGGAATTGCTCTTGGCGGCCGCGAGGGATTCTCGCGGGCGATTCGGCCGTCGTTGCTTCAAGATAGAATTGAAGGATTGCATCCTTGAGCCGGGATGGACGAGGTAAACAAAGGTGCGGGCTGGATAAATTTAGGGGGCTTTAGTTCTGACGCGTATTTTTAGGCTCGGAATGAGTGAAAGCTCTTTTATTATCGTTGGCCGTCGATTGTTTAGTTTTTTCAAATTGAAAACAAAGCGAAAGTTAAAGAAAAGTTAATGGAGTAGGCAATGTATGATTATATTAAATATATTACATAATTGCATATTACCTTCTTGGTGTTTTTGGTGCAATGCTAGTATATAGAACGCGAATTCGATTACAAGTTTATACACGTTAAGATAATTATACGAACGCATGTAACAAAAAACTCGGAAGATAATATATAACGGAGAAAGCTCGCCGCACTTTGTACGTTACCGTTCGAGCTCGCGAATAAAATTAAGTTGTTCCGCCCGGTTTTAACGTGATGGATTAATTAATTGAACTCGAGCTCCGATTTTCAAGACAATTTCACGTGTTCCAGGAAGTCGAGAATTCAGGTAGCTATTTTGCATGTTGGCAATCAGTCAAAAATTGATTTTGGCACATCGGACGAAATTCAATATACTTAAAAATGCTTAGAAATTACGTAAACTCGTACGATAAAGTTTCGTATTAATATACAAATATTTGTATTTCGAAAAAAGCAGGAACATCCTTGAGGTGCTTCAAATTGTTTCCAAAATTTCGTTTCGATTATAATATCTTTTTAAGAATTATACAATTCGATTGTTGATTCGCCAATTACGCGAAATCTTATAATGTTACATTTACGACTTTGTTTCTTTGATCTTTACGAAATTTCGAGAATTTAAAGCCATCTGTCTTTTTTTTTATACCCCGCGATTAACTGCTGGCAAAGCCCTCTTGTTTGGCCTGTCGCTGCTAAATTAACACGTAACTCGAAAGAAAATCGCAGCATTCACGATTTTCCAGCCGTAAAATGTACAAAGTTTGCGAAACCCTTATTATCATTCAAACCAACATTTTCATCGTTCAAAAGAGTTTATCTTCAGATGGACAATTTACTTTTTGTCTTCCCCGACACAAATTCTCGCCGCCACATAAACCGGCCATTGGAAATTACGTATTTAACATAAATTTCGCATTGGCTGCTTTTCTTAGACCATTGACAACGAAGGCGTACGGAAAGTGCACGACTACGGCACGTAAAAGCAGGCAGAACAATGAACCCCAGTAGTGTTCGAACTGTCTATTCATACGCGCAAGACCGACATAAATTAAATAATATATTTAGACTTACACGAACGAAGATGATTTAGTAATGAAGTGATAATTTCTGTAACTCACCTGTAACATAAATAAAAGATTGCTGGTTAGAATATATATGTTTGAGCATTAAATCAAGAGTGTATTCAATAGTATTGTATATTTATATTAAGTAACATTTACAATAACAATAACATCGTGCACGTTGAATCGTCGATTATTCGGTAAAAGGAAATTATTCAAATCAGAGATTTATCTCGATATACATTAAGATCACCGATCCAAGTTTTCAGTTTAGACGGGTTTTCCATTATAGGCTGTATTCATTGCGCCTAATACATGGAAATTTATCTACTTAGATTTATTGATTGCTTTTCTCCATGACACATTAACTGCTCCATTATTAATGTAATTGTCGTATAAGGAGAGAGGCCCGCCCGCATTTGCTATATATCGGCATCCGAGATCGGGAGCGGGAGATACATAGGATATCCGGATAATAAATTATTTTGGATAATTAAGTCGCTCTAACGCCGTGTGATTTTGATTTAAATCTGCGGCTATTACCGTTATTGGGAGGCTGTTTTAGTATACTTTTTAGACGCGTAACGGAATATTAATTGTTTGGAAATCGAGCGTATATGATCTTTCTTATTATAAATCATACATTGACGTATTGCCCGCGACCAATTAATATTAATCGAAGTAAGAAAAAAAAGAACTAACAATCTATTACGACTTTTTAACATCGTAATTACCGCAAAATGCTGGCATTTTTTTCGCACGCCCACGAAAACGTTCGATCCAAAATTAACCGTACAGTCGCCGATCGTCAAGCAGGCAGAGAGAGAGAGAGAGAGAGAGAAAAAAAAAGACGTCACCGCGCGGTGGACTACAGAGAGAGGCGCCCATCTTCGAAGAATGCCAAACGGGCTCTTGACTTTCTTTTTGTCTCGTTAAACAAAACGGCATTTCACGTCACGGGGGAAAGTTAAATCGAGATCGAGTGCACGGCGCTAAGAAAAGCCGGATTGTGTGCGTGGCAGTGCAGTGCAGGCCGCAAAAAGCAAAAAAGAGCCGGGGAAGAAGACGCGATAGGGCGCAAGACGGATCGCCGCGGTTTTCCTCTCTTTTTCGCCGAGGAATTTCGGCAGGTGTATAATACACACGGCGCCCGAGATCGGAGTTTGCGCGATCGACTGCCTTCGAGCGGTGGGGGTTGACGTTTGTTGTGGGCGATTAGCGGGGATCCTTTATTTTCGAGGTGCGCAGTGCTATTTCGAACGCTTTGGCAGATTCGCAAGGGAGAAAAAATAAATTCGGAAGGTGTATAAGGCTGCAGGCCGGTGGCGGGGCAAGCGCCACACGCCGCTCTTTCGTACGTTTCATTTGGTCATTTATCAAATTATGCAAGTTTTCGAGAACTTTCTTTCGTTTTGTTTTTATTTTCTTTTTTTCTTTTTATATTCTAAATGAAATTTATTGTCGGCGTCTTAAAAATACGCGTTTTGCGCAACACGTTTTTCGAAGGTATTGCGCAAATGTATCTGATGCTCAAATGAAATTAAATAAACTACAGTAATTTATTACAATAAACCACAACAAAATCCTCCCGAAAATTCCCCCAAAATAGAGCGGCACTCCACCCGCCGTCGCTCCTCCGCAAGGTTAAAAAAAGAGCCGACTCCCAAAAAAAGCCCCCGAACCACCGGCTCGCGCGCATTAACACCCGCTCAAAGCTCTCGCGTCATAATCAAATTCGGGCGCTTCCGCGTCTCTCTCTCGGCATCGGGGGCACACGAGCGACAGAGAGAGCGACGGTCGTCCGAATTTATGGTGGACGCACGGCGAGAGTATACGTTCGGTCGGGCCGCGCGACATCGTACTCGAGAGAGCGGCGGGGATCTATTTCCGACAGTGTCCGATGGCTTAAGAGCCGCCGCCGGGCGAAGGGGAGGGGGGAACCCCGAGTCAAGTACACGGCGAAAGAATTACGCGGCACTCGGCGCGGAACGGATTTATGTACTCCGCCGGGAAGGCAAGCGCGGGATTAGGGGACTATTTTTTTTTTTTCTTTTCGTTCGTCGGAGGAGGGACACGTGTTCGATCGGTGGAATCATGGGCTCTTGGGGAGATAAATCTGGGGAGGCGGATATGTTGGCAGTTTCGGTGGAAGGGATCGCTTTGGGCCTTTTGCTGATGTCTAAGAGAAGTTTTTTGTCGAGCGACATTGCGAATTTGTCGGAGAGCGAGGAATTTTTTTGTTTGAAAAAATTGTTTTTTTTTCCGGGGTTGGAGAGACTTTTTTAAATTTAGCCTTCAGAGCCCAATTAAGAGGAATCAGACAGTTGAATAGGTAAATGAACTTGTCGCGAACTTTTAAGTTAAATAGACAAGCGGAATTAGTTTGTAATTAATCTTTATTAGCCTGTTGATTGACACAAATCGGTTTAATCCCCGTAGATCATGATTGTCTATTATCATCAATTTCCTCAAATTAGAATACTTTTAGCTGGCGCATCATTATAAAAAAACGTTTACTCATCTTTTCTGATTATTTAACAGAAAACTCACAATTACTCCACCAATAAAGCACAAAAATAAATAACCTTTTGCTTCAAACCACTGCCAACTTCTAAAATAATTTTCAAAGTTAACGAACTTGGTCCAAAATTCCTGCCTTCAGTCGGGTACCGAGTAAGCTCCTTCTGAACTTTTTTAATATCCATAAAACAGCCTTCCACCCACATACCGCACCTCGACTCCTCCCAAAACCCATCAACGGTCCCAAGCGAAGGCACACCGCAAGAGAACAGAGGACACCCAAAACGCCGAGAGGGAGGCATTGACGAAGCTTGCGATCTAGAAAGCTCGCAAGTCGGAGAGAAAGCCAGCCAGAGAATACTGCGAGCCAGAATTCCGTCGCCGCGTCTCGAGGAGGCCGAGAGAGGAAGAGACGGAGAGGCCGCTTAGATCGATTATACCGAGACGGAATCGGCCCCCTTCGACCCGCCCATTATCAATGTCAGTCGCGTTTAGCCCCGTGAGTCGTTTCGTCAGCCGGTGCATAATTGAACGGACTGATCGCGGGGGCTGATAGGGCGGTGAAAAATGGCGATTTTCAGTGGAAGCCGAGAGGAGCTGCTTCTGGAGATTGGGGGTTGATAAGAGGCGTGATTTTTAATCGTTTTTGGGAGAATTGAATGGCGTCCGAGATGAGGTACGATATGGTGTCGGATTCGATTTCAGCGGGTGTAAATTATAATTTCTTTTGAATTTCTTTTGTAAAAAAAAAGCTCGAATGATAAAGCGAAGGAAATCTGAAATCAGAGCTTGATAGCGTCAAAGTTAAAATTTTGTGTATTAATTCAACCGCGGTGAAAAACACGTTTATTTAAATTATCTTGTATACCTTGGGTGTAAATTATGCAGCTACCTTGATTTATCTACTACTAGGGATTGTTGGAAAACATTTGTTTTACCGCTTGTCGGCTGGTTATGTTCATAAATCAATAATTTAACTATTTGTTAGCAGGGTTTTAGTGGTTGCCAAAATTTATGTTCTGGAAGTGAGACTGAAAATAAAAATATTCCAATTTTTTGGAATAAAAAAGGTATGAATATGTATAGATCACACAGTGCACAATATTATAGAAGTGGGCTGATGCTTTGTTTATTGATGTAATAATTTTACAATAAACCACCGATAAGAGTTGATGGTAATAAAGCACATTCATAATTTAATTCAGGTCGATTAAAAGGAACTGGTTCCTTTAAATCTTTTACAACTTTTGCATCCAAAATCATAATCATCTATCCACCGCTCTCCCATTAATATTAAAAACCACTTTTTAAAACCGCCACCTCTGCATCATACAAAAGAAAAATAAGCGCAAACGAATCTCAAAAAATACATCTACCCCCGCCCGTAAATCAGGCCAAAAAAAAAACCCCCCCGAAATTAAAAACCTCGTAAAAACCAGAGTTCCGTAAAAATCAGAGACCTTTCGCGACGCCGGGCGAAGAAACTGGACGAGATACCTCGCAGAGAGCCGCGCGATATCAATCGGGCTCTCTCTCTCTCGGCAGTCCCCCGTAAATCCGGCCTCTTTCAGCGGCCACAAATCAGCCATTACGCGTAATCTGGCGTCTCGAATCGCGCCCGGAGCCCCGCGGCCGCCGATTCGCAACGTCTGCGGCCCCCGATGATGATTGTTTGTTGTTGCGCGAGGCGCGTGGGTGGCGCTGCTGTGCTTCTCCTCCGACAGGCGGTCTGATTTATGCCGGAATTTATCGGCTGTTTTTGTTTGCCCCCTCGGAGTTTGGCTTTCTAACCTCTCGAGCTGCTGCTGGATTTGCGCGCTGTTTGGACTGGCGACGGTTCAATGGGGGATTGCGGGGTGTAATAAAAGACGCGACGACACGTTTGCGTGGCAGCTGTTTGGGATTGGACGCTTTGGGGGAATTGATTGCTAGTTCTCGGGTGTACTGTGTACATGTCCCATTCCCATCGCACATCGAGAGATCATCGATGTACTAAATCACCGTGTAATTATAGAAAGTACTAGATCAATTCAGACGCGCCGACATTCGCATTCTTTATTCAATTGTTTTTTTTTATATTTGGATAAACTGGACGAATCTCAGGTGGGATTTTTATAATAAGGTTTTATGAATTTTTAAAACAATTGAATAAGTACAATTGAATTAGATCAATCATTAGAGAAAGCTATAACGATAACAGAGAAATTCCCAAGATTTCGAAATATGTCGGACACGTTTCTAGAAGCACTGATTCAAAAATAAAAAGTTTATCAAAACATTTATCTTTCCAAATGATGTATGCTATTATAGATGTGACTGAGTATACTATACTAAGTGTGGGAGGACATTAATGTCTATTATGACAATTGGTTTACGTTTTGATCATCTGTAAGTGTTTCTGAGTTTTGAAGTTGAGAGGGTGAACGACCAGCCATTTTTCCACCTACTTTAAAATTCGTTTAAATGGGTTTTACCTTGACTTCGAATTGTGAAATTGGTTTATTTATATACGCCAAAATTCAAGTTAGCATAAGGAACTAATAGCTAAAATTTAAGTGAAAAATTATGTTTACTCTTTTTGAAATACGATAGAAGAATAAACTAAAAATGTTTCCATTTCTTTTAAACTCAAAGTAGTTCTTTTTTTTATCATTCTCTGATACTATTGTTTAAAGTTTTTAATTTTTCCAATAAAATGAGACTTTTCTGAATGCCAATTAATATTTCTTTATAAATTATAATAATTAAACATGTTTCAAAAAGTTAAAATATTCTCTTATACAAATATCAGCAGATTATTGCCAGACTAATATATTCTGACAGTCTTCTGAAAAATGTGAAATAAGAAATTACGTCTCCCTAAGCCTATCACTTCTAATTGGACATCTTTTTCAATAACCTCGTATCAAAAAGACGCAAAAAACGCGTGACAATGAAGATACGACGTTTCTATCCCCTATCAAAGCCTACGTCTTCATCGATCAGCCAAAGTCCGAAGCTCCTCTGGCCGTTCGGCGCATCTATCAAATATACATATAACCCGCACAGCCGAAACGGCGATTTATCTCAATGAACAATGAAAAAAGCCGACCGCCGATTGCACAACATATATATATTCGGTTGGCCCGCGCCGGGACAGAAAGAAAAAAAAAGAGCGGAGGCTGAGAATTTAATCGTATATACCGACTCGTGGCGGGAAGAATCTTCCACTGCCCTTGGAAATGCGAATTTAGATAAGAAGCTGAGTGAAAAGCTCACTGTGGATGAGTGGTTTATGGGAGGTTTTCTTTGGAGCGGAATTGTAGGGATCGCGTTTGTGTTTTGATTGCTGCAGCCGTTGTACGACGCATTGATCCGATTTGTTTTTTTCGGTGCGAATCACTTTGAATGAAAGAATTCTAAATTATTATCGTTCTGATTATATAATTGCAATATTTTAGTTTACATTTTGTAATATTTTAGGTTTTAGTTTTTACTATGTATACTTTGATAATAAATAATGTTCATTGTCCAATTAAAATTGTGCCTTTTTATTACTTAAAATCAAGATTAAAATTTTACGTAAAAATTTTAATCATAAAGATAAAATATGAAAAAAAAAATGATTAATATAACAACTAAATCAAGCACAATATTACGAAACAATTACGCGATTCCAATTAGTCAAAGTGATAAAGTAAATAATTTCTTTGAAACCAGGGATCATTTTTTCAGCTGTCACTAATTGTTTGCACTGCATCGCCCAGTGTGCATATGAGCCTCCGGCAATATTTGTTTAACGTAAATAAATACATCGAGAGGAAATATTTTCCTTCCCGAGTGCAATGAACACCGAATCCCGCCGACAAAGAAAGATAACACACAGAGTCCTATATATTTTCCCGAAAAAAAGGAAAACAAACCTGATGGTAATCGGGGCTAATCACCTGCGCAAACACTTTTCTTCTCTCACGGCCGAGAGAGCAATTAGTTTTCTTTTCACGCGTCGACTATCGGACCCGTCCGGCTATCAAAGATCGCCGATAAAAGCCGTGGATGCAGCTCGGATCGAGACGACGAGCAAAAAAAGTCAGCGCTCTCGAAAGGTCAACGACTCTCTCTCTCTCTCGACTCCGCGGAGAGGGATATTTCGTGGTGCCGGCAAATTTTGAGAAATCGCCGACTGGTTTTCATTTGCCTGCACTTTCGCGAGAGATCCGGTCTTCCGCCTCTCGTCGTCTCTTGTATTCTAGTTTTTTGGCCGCCCCCTTTCGGCTTTCGGTGCTAAAGTTCAATCTCTCTCTCACTCGACGGGCAAAAAGGAGAGCAGATATAATACCGGAGAGCGAGCCGATTAAAATTCTGTTTGTTTTCGAGAGGGGCATTGAATTCGATTTATATAATTGAATATGCGATTTCGAGATTTTCGGGCGGATTAAGGAGAAAAATATTTCTGATTAGGCAAAAAGTTCGACGAAACGAGATTAAAGCACACTCGACAATGACATTGACAATTAATTAAGAAAAGATATTGATCGAGGTTTTGTAATAAATCCACTTTTTCAGTTTGATATTCAGGCGACCTTAACGCCGTACTTCAAAAATTTCCTTTCTACGTTTTCTGGTGGGTTTAGTAAAAAGAGACGTTTCTCAGTGAATCTGAAGCTAAATGAGCTATAAAACAAAATCATTGCACGTATATGCAAATAGACGTGTAGCCATAAATTACAGATAAGCGTTTGAGAGAAAAAAAAACAAGATTTTTACTTTCCTTTCGTGAAAGCTTCAACACTTACAAGACACATTGCTTACAAATGAGCGCTTGATGAAGTCTAATTCTTTTCCTCCTGAAATAAGTAAAACTAACCATTTACTTGTAAATTTTTCGAACCTTCGGACTGACGAGTCACTCCGTAACGCTCGAAAAGCCTTTTGGAAGCACGAGGCGATCCAGCCTCGCCGGAAAAATCATCCTCGAACCCCCTTTATCGCGATCCGTCGAAAAAACGTCGATTAAGCAAACGGAATAATGAACCGTCGACCCTTGAGACTCTTCTGCTCGATCGCGCGGATCGTTGAACTCGTATCTTTATATCCCGAGTTCCTGCCTCCCCTCCCCTAACCCCGGAGCAATCGTGGGATTAATTCGGTATTGTCTCAATTTGCGCGCCTGGGACATCAAGGGCGGCAATCGCTCCGCTCGTAATGCGCCCAATCACGAGGAGATCCGGCCCGAAATCCGACCGGACAATGCCCGGCGCTGATTGGATTTTATAACCTCTCACGCGGCTTTTTTTGGCTGCTTCGGGAGGTTAGGTGTGTATTGTGCGGCGCGAGGAAAGCGCGTCGGATTTATGGGCTTTGGATAACTCGTTTCGGGGGTGAACACGCTTGAGAGATATTGTTTCTGGCTGGTCGGATATTTGCGTCGGCGACGTCTGGGGGCTTGTTACGGCGCGACGGTGGAATTGATTTCTGGCCAAGTAGATTTTCAATGGAATAATTTTTGGCGCTCGGAGGTGATATACGACTTGCCCGTAGTAGATTTTATTGAATGGCGACGGAGGCAGGCGATAGGAATAATTGCTTGTATTATAGTTGTGTATAAAAGGTAAAAGTAATATGAAGATAAATAGAAAAGTAAGTTTTTTATGCTTTGAAAAAATGTATATACTGACGCAATTATATTGGATAAAAAGTTTTATTCTTCATATTTTCATTTTAAATCGAACAATATACGAGTTACTTCGCGCGAACTTTAAACTAATTAAATAAGATGTTAACAAAAAATTATCAGCCTCGAAATAATCTCTATATATACTTTTTCGGCGTATTGTAAAGCGATGACATTTCTGATGTAACCGTACACCAATGTTATCTCCTCCAGTTACAAACGTGTTTCCAAATGCGTTGACTTTTTCGTTCTTTTCCTTTAAAATTTAGAAATATCCTTTATTTTTATGCGCGCACCGACGGCGACGACTGCATAATTTAGTCGCGAGAAGTACACGCCGAACACAATCAACACGTCTCTATTTTGAATATATCTCGCGAGGAAATCTCATTTTGTTTTATATCCGAGGCGGAGATGAAGCTGCGAGATACGGGAACGAGCTTTTTCGAAAATTATACGACAATATCCGAGTCGGTTTTGCGGGCGGATATAATTACCTTTCCGACGGTTCAATTATTCGGCGGCGACGTAATTGCACGTGCCGTTTCGCGTCATTGAAATTAATTTTTCGTACGGCAGTTAAGCTATCTAACATTGAATTCGATTTGGTAGTTATTGCCGGACTTATCTTTCAGAGGGAACGATTAACTTAGCACCTATTAATATCGCGCGTTTATATACCGGGACTAATTAATTTCGCAGTTTAAAAATAAATCGTATATGGATGGAAGTGAAATTACTTTATGAATGGAGGCGTTAAAATAACTATGCGCACTTAATCTGCATACTAAAATTTCTGTAATAAATTAATTTTCGTTTAATTAATTTGCTTGATCGTCGGTTCGTCGTTTTTAATTTTTTAATAATTTACGAAATTTATCAAGTTTAAAGGTTTAAAACGACAACGACAAGTCTGTCATTACAAATAAGCAGATTGAATGTATATTACTGCTATTATACCCTAATATGCATAGATTATTGAAAATTTTTTATGTAAATCTAAAATTTTTAGAATTCCTTCTATACTTTCTTCTAATCCCTTCTTTCCAAACTCCGGCGATAAACAAAGATTATCTCTTCAAACTTGGAGCAAACTCCGAAAATCCCAACGCCTCGTCCGATCGAAACTCTCCGCCTCTCCTCCGAAAAACCATCATCGTCGTATCCGAAAAATCGGCGAACGAATCGGGGGGGAGGGGGAGAGAGAAGCATCTCGGTAAATCGGCTCCAGCGAAAGTGATAACGGTGTCATCGACCTTATATATTAGGAAAGCACGTGGCCCGCTCGCGATTAGAGAATTCGGCGACAATTAACATATACACTCAGTCCCGCGGATGTGGCGTACTTTGATGCGCCGAGCCGACACGTGTTTGCCGCCGCCGCGTGTAACGGGACTCTTTCTTGAGAGAGAGAGAGAGAGGCTGCGAGTAAGTGTAAAGAGGTAACGCGATGCACGAAAAAAGGCTGATGCTTTCTCGGGAGGCATTTTTTCGGATTGCATTGTTCGACGGCCGAGAGAGGAAGAGGTTAATTGCTTTCGGTATCTTAGGAATTTCGGTGGATTTGAATTTTTAGCTTTTGGGGGATAGTTCGAGTTGGCAGCGGTTACTTTTTCGTATGCTTTCTCCAAGGGTGAACAATGATTGAATTCTGATTTAAAGCATCTTTAACGTGCTCGTATTTGGCAGGGCGCAATAAAATTATTACATAATTCATTTACTTCAGAGATTTAAGCAGGCAAATAAAGCTTTTCGTGTTAATTTTAGCGTAAGGAAACGAAGTTACCTTATTGTATAACCTTGGATATACTTTATATCTTATGTCAATGAAATATTGGTCACGGTTTTTTCGAGTTGAATACGAAACGACGTATACAAGGCTTACGTTGTTACAAAGTGTTGTATTACGCCTGTAATTGGTTGTTAAGCAAAGTACCGTCATGCATTATCTTAATTAAAATTGTTTTCATTTATAACTTTGAATTTTGGTAATATACATTTTTTTAATAGTTTTAAGTCGCCGGATCTACGTGCAGAAATTAATTTTATTCTAGTTTTAAATGCTTCCAGCGCCGCGAGCATCTTTTCCGCACAGGAAATGTATAAAAACCCTTCCAAAAGGAAACATCCTTCAGGCCTTCGACGTCGATTCATAATTAAATCTCCGGATAATTTCTTTCCTGCTTAGGAATAAATTCCGCTTAATCAACGCGTCCCCCTGACAAACTGCCGAGCAACAAAAATCCAAAGCTACCGAACTCGCAGCTCCTCTCGTCGGTCGGCCTCCGGTTGTACAAGAAGCTCATTACGCGCGGCGAACAATTAAAAATCCCCGGCAGCAAAAGAAACAAAAAAATCCACCCGGCTACCAACTTGCGCAACTCGAGCGAGAGAAAGAGCGACCAGCAGCCCGAACCTTCACTCTCTCTCTCTCTCTCTCTCTCTCTCTCGCGATGCTCCTCTCTCGGAAACGAGTTTGCTCGGCAGCGGCCTTTTTCGTCGGCCGGTCCTCGCCGTGGCTTCTTTCTCCTTTTGATCGAGGCGCGTAGCCTCGATGCGTCGCTCGTAAAGCAAACGGCCCCCGTAATTGCAAATTGTCGGGAGGGGGGAGCCCGAAAATTGCGGATTTGAATGCGAAAACGAGACCGTCTGGGCCGCGCGATTCGGTGGAATCGGTTAGAGGGGAAAGGGCTATGCTTTTGCCGGTAGCTGTAAATTTGGAGATGATTAGCGATTGCCGGGAATTTACGGCTTCTGCATGGCAAATTAGAGGCTGAACGTTAATTTTTTTTTTCTTTTTCAAAAAAAGAAGCTTTCGGATTATGTCAGGGTGGCTCGGGTTTTACGGCCGGAGGATTGAAATTGCGTCAGGTGCGCGTGCGTGAATAATTCTGGAATATTTGCGATAAATAACGATTTTAGCGATAATTGATACGAGAAACTATTATCTTGCCTGTATCTGTATTTATGAGCTATCGTTAATCAGAAAACACTTAACCATCAAGTGCTTGATACAGCAGGAATTTTTTTTATCTCGGGTTAAAATTAACATGGCATGTGGTTATTCAAGTTTCAAATTTATCAATATATCATAATATTGATGACTAATCACTAATTAAGAGACGCATGTAAGATGCAAAGTACAAAAGTCTGTGAGAAATCACCACGGTCAGACGTTAAATTCGAATTTTCAGCCAAGAGCGTACAAGCATTTAACGCTCTCTTATACGCTTTCCTTTATATTTAACCCGAGAACAAGATTGAAAAGCACTCTTACTTAAAAAAAAAAAAAAAAAAAAAAAAATCACCATCCAACCTCCGCCTAACAACAACCGATCTCCAAGCGATCCCCACAAATCTCAACCCCCTCCCTCTTATCTCCCGAAGCCCTCGCCAGCACTCGCCTCGCCTAACGCGTGTCCGTCCGAGGCAACGACGAGGCTACTTATCTTATCTCCGCTCTCGAGGAAGCATCGGCAGCCCGGCTAAATGAAAGGCGGGAAAAAAACGGGGGCCCCGCGGCACGTGCGATCTGGAGCAGGCGTAGGAGGCTGGAGGGGGGAGGGGGAGGGACGCACGCGCGACGCCGAAAAATGACAGGCGAGAGAGCCAAGGTGAAACTCTTATGGGCCGCCGTTATTTACGGCCCCTGGCCTGTTATTACGCCGATTAATGTGTTTGCAGATATGCAGGCGAGAGTTTATTGCGGACGAGGGAGGGAGGGAGGGAGAAATCGGGAGGTGTAATGGAACGTTGGTTATTGAGATTGAATTTATTTATTCAAAATTGTATGCGGGAGAAAAGTTTTTTTTATTTTGTTTTAATAATTTGATTATGTAGGAATTAAAGTTTGTTAAATAGTAGCGAACAGTTCGAAAATAACGAAAAATGGGTTAAAAATTTATATCGATGGTTGAATTTAGGGTACTCTAAATAATGCACACTGTGTTTCGCATTTATATTTATTATATAAAACGTGTCAGTGTTTTAAGATCAAAAACGTCTAAAGATCGATGAGCCCAAAAGAAATTTAAGAAATTTATGGCCACGTTACAGTATACACAAGAGCCGTGAATGAAACACTGAAAAAACGTAAATTCCATAACAACGTGCCTCGGTCGCTTAACTTTTGGCAGAAAAAATTTATATATCAAACGTTTAATCGATTCACCGTGCCAAAGGTTTAAATGTACCGTTAACAGCTCTCGAATAAAATTGCAAAACCCGGCCGCGCCGGACAAAATAAAACTAGCACAATCTCGCAATAAATTATATATTTAGAAAAATTCGACGCTTTTCGAGGGGAATTCGCCGATATTCCGCGAGAGAGCAGGACTACCTTTTTTTTTCTTTTTCCTTTTTATCGCGATCGCTTACGTAAGGGAAGATAAGATACACGTATACACGCCGAACGTTGCATTACCGCACTCTCGCGCCATGCCTTTTTCCGCGAGAGCTTTTCGACGGATTGTAAGTGCACCGATTTAACACGGGGGGTAAAGGAGATTAATTATCGTTAGTTATTTCGTCTGGCCGGTGATAAAAAGAAATAGCTTTCGCACAATTAGACTGTCGTTACGAGCGGCGAGTGTCGTGTGCGATATCTAATGGAGCATCGCTAAACTGATTTTTCTTATCGGCTGCTCGCGACGCCTCGGATCGTTACACCTCGTAAATGGTTCGGGTCGTAAACGTTTGCGTACTCGTGGTTTTTAATCTTTATTGGCTGCTTCTGCACGAAGATCCGACGCTGATCTTTCCGCAAAATTATGGCACAATAAAGTTTTCTCGACATCTACATTATACGAGAGTAATTATAAGTTGTAAAAATTTTTCGAAAATTCTCCCAAGCAATGGACGAACAACGAATAAATAATGGTACGTTGAACCTGACGATATATATAAATAGTTTATTGAAACGTTGAAAAAATTGTGACTGTTTTGGTAAGACAGTAGCTTCAGACCCGTGAAAAAGATAACCGGTCTGCGCGGACGTTCAGAAACCAGACGCGCAGCTGTTTTTTCCATTTGTGCATTATAAGGAATGCAATCGAATTATGAAACATTTTTTTTTTTTTCGATAACACGTGTAATTGTAACTTTTTCAGTCCAGAAATTGATCTCAAAGACAAGTTCCATGTGAATGCAAATACGATTTGATCAAAGTTAATTAACATTAAATCTTTGACTGCTTGATATTATTCTTTGCAATTCTAATTCTGAAGCGATTTCTATGTCTTTGCTTGTGATTTATTGTAATTCTTGTTTTTTTTGTGTGGGTAGAAACAGCTTATGTAGAAAAAGCAATAGTAGTTCTTTTGTGCCATTATAATTTTAATGGGGATCTATTTTTTGAACATTCAGTCGACAAATCATTTAATTTGGCAGTTTAATAAACATTTTTATTCAATTATTAGTTGTCAATCAAACTATTAAATAATCTAATAACATTTATGCAAACGTCATTAATTCAATCTACATTTTTTTGCCTCGTTCACTTGTCTCACTTGTAAATTAAAATGCCAACGTTATTAAATTGAGTTTATCCGAACGTGTCGCGTAAAATTATTCAGTCCTGAATAATTAAATTTTCTAATTTACAATTTTTTCAGCATCCGGAAAAAAATTGTCCGCTTTAAAAACCAATTTTCACCGTGTCCAGATAAGAAGTACTCCGGCAATCAAACCGCAAGAGCGCCCAACGCAAATATATAAATCAATATTTACCAAATAAACCTCCGTTTTCACCATCGATTTACTCTCCAACCAGATTAATTACCCCGACTTATCGTCCGCGGCTCTCTAAATCCGCGCCGACAGGCGCAAAGGCCTTCATGTCGTTCTCTCTCTCGAGAGCTTCGTACAACGAGCCGAGGAGGGTGAATATTGACCGAGATCGCGAGAGGCGGTGAAAAAAGAAGGAGGCGGACTTACACGGCGCGAGTATTGATAAGAGAGAAATTTACGGTTGTCGAGCGTTTTCCGCCGGCGATTATGACGCGTGTCTGATGAGGCGTTTTCGTGATTTTTATTGCTCCCCAAGCGCGGGTTTATGTCTTCCTGGTCGGCTAATCGAGGCGGATGATTTTGTCGAGAAAAAAAAAACGTTATTAACGAGTGTAGCCGCGCTTGTCGGCGGTGTTTGTTTCCGCGATGTCGATGGATCATTTATCGCGGAGGTTGTTAATTATTCATTACGTTCCGATGTATTTGCAGTATTGTATTTGTATCGCAGAGGTGGAAAACCAATAAATTTAGCAAAATTTGTTACAACTGACGGATCTAATGAAATATTCATCTCGATTGAATTTTGAGCTCTGTAGTTTTATTTATATTTACATATTTTTACATTTATTTGCACTTTTTGTATCCGCAATTATAAAATTAGTATAAGTTTACGTAACACTTCTTTACATATATCTAAAACTAAAAAAATCATTCCCGCGATGTAATAATACAGTCGAGAAAAGATACCACCCAGAAATCAAACGCAGCCGCTAATAACCGTTCAACAAATAATCTCCCAGCGGCAACTCAACAGGGTACAAGAGCTCCATCTGACATCCGCGTCCGATCCACCCGCAATTACGCGACAATGTGTGCACGACTCATGAAGCAGCCGGGCATCATCGATGAAAGCGCTTCCTCGGCTCTCGATCTCCCCTTGCGCACCCAATTGATATCGAGGCGATTTATATACATATGTATGTGTGTGCCACAGCTAAACTCTTCTAAAACTATGCTGGACGACAACGCAGCTGCTTTCTTCGAGGCGGAGGGATAAATCAAGGAGGCTCGTTAAAACCGTTGCGCCGCCGGAGGTGAGAGGATCGAATCGGGAAAACGGCTTTTCTCGAGAGCTAATTGATTGGTTATTAGAGACGAGATCGGCGGGTAATTGGGAAAGGCGAGCTGTTTGGGCGAGCGAGAACTTAATTGATGGCCGATATTAAAGTAGGTTTATTGGCGAATTTGTCTGAAAGTTAAGCGTGAATTTGGAGAATTAAAAGTGCACGAAGTCGCGAAATTTATTAAGTAAATTGGGAGATTAATAATCGAAGCCGAAGTTATTAATCATTAAATGCTATAAACAACGCAAGCATTTAGATAAGCTTTCGCACATTAAATTCTACGCCAAATATATAGTCGACCAATTAAAACCAACACCGAAATCCGACGAACCTCAAATCGTCGACCATTAATCATCATCCGACTATATAGCCACCCTAACCTACCCTCCTCAATTAGAGCAGCGTCCGACGAATGAAAAAAAAAAAGGAAGGGCCTCGAAACGGTGTCGAGTTCGTTGTCTTATCGGGGCGACGTCCCAGAGAGAGAGAGAGAGAGAGCGGAGTGCAGGTCGCTCTCGCATATCCGTCATATCCGAGTGAGAGAGACGCATTCCAATCAAGCGCCCCCGCGCTCGATCGCGCGCGCGCACCGCTCGTCCGATGATGCGATCTCCCGCGAGGCCCACTCGAGTGACAAGCTAATGGGAACGTCGGGACCGGCGGGCGAATCGAAAGTCGGGCCAACTTGGAATATATATTGGTGGGAAGGGAGAGATTTCGGCTTTGGTTCTCGCATTGCGAAAATGGCGCGGTTGGAAAAGAATATATGTCGATTCGACGTTTTGGGATGAAAAAGTTTAGTGAAATATATCGTTGTTGTACTTGAACGTGATTTGATTTGTATTCGATATCTTGGAATAACTGTTAGCGAGGGCAGAATTAATTATTTCTTCTACAAATACACTGAGAAAAATCTAAATTTCCACCATTAATTCTCGAACAATATCAGATGAAATCGTGACACTCGAAAATAAAGCAACCGATATGCACACGTAGACGCGAAACTCGCCTCGCGCGCAATATCAATTCCACCTTAAATCTTGTTTCGTAAATGAAAAGTCAGCAGCCGGGCGCTTTTCATCGCTCCGCAACGATATTATTATAAACGATTATCACCGGCCAGCCGAGCCATAAACGTATCTTACCCCAACATGTTACTCTTACTGTTATTGCCTCAGATTTCTCCCAGCGGAACAAAAAGCCACCCTTTCCCCGTGTAAATCAAACCTCCTCGGCTCCCGCGATCTCCGCTGTAAATCTACAGCGTTCGAACGCCGTTTTATCAATGTTTCTTTTCCACAATACCTCAAAATTCGAGCTGAAATTCGCAGAAAGCACGCGGAAGCAGAACAAGGGCCGCGACCAAACAATAAAGTCCGCGCCGAGCGAGAGACGGAGGATATATTTGCATGCGACGCGCGCGGAGGTTAAAGCGCTTACGAGAGAGAGAGAGTCGGAGAAAATAATTACGCGAGAGTGGCAGGAGGATTTATCGCGTTTCCTGGACGGTTTTTCATAACGCCCGGCCGGGCCGGCCGCGCGCACTATTGTGCAACGTGCCTTTTTTTTTTCGTCCTTTCTCATTACGCGCGTTTCTGAGCCGTGCAATAATCATCGGGCCGCAGTGCGAGTCCGAAGAAACGGAGTGACGCGTCAATCACTCGGGATATCTCAGTTTTAGGTGCAGATCCGCTCTTTTTATGTGACTCGCTGAAAAGGTCACTCTATTCTTTGTACTTTTTCGAAAGACAATTTCTCTGAAATACTAGCAAGCATATCAAAGAATTAGATCTGACATTGACCGGGAAGCGTAAACTGCTCGATTGATTGTTGTAAAAGATAGTATTGAAAGTGCCAAAAATAGGTTTAGCTGGCATAAGAGATAGTACAATGTATTTTAAACTTTGCAAGTACGAGATAAAAAGAGAACACGTATTAGTGTTAATATTGTGCACATGGTTTCGTAAAATACCGAAACACAGCACAAAAAAAATAATACTACCCAGACATTACACGCATATTTGTAGCCTCAGCATCATCGAAAGAACGAAAAATTTAATCACCCGTCGACAATTTGTCGAGGCCCATACAGCCGCGCCCCTCCGCCTGATTAACATATCCCGGACCTCGTAAACCTCTCTCGCGTCGTTGCCCGGAGTTTCGCAACGGCTCCTATTACCGCGAGTCGCGATATTATTAAGGCCCAGGCGGTATATAGGGCCGGAAAGCCGGGCGCTCGGCTCCTCTCTCTCTCGCCGGGGATCATAAACACCTGTAATGAGTACAATTTACCGATGCTAATTGAGAGCGCTGCCCGCGCCTCTCTCGGCGCGTGCGCCGTGCCGCGCTCCCGACGCGCAGGCCGAGAGCTAAATCGTTTGACGGGCGAATATTAATTGCGCGAACATTTAAAGGCCAAGCGGCCGTTTTTAGAAAGTACGTCGATTTTTGTGTGTTCGATCGAGGCGATTTACCGGGGGATGGTGGGATTCGAAGTTTGACTATCGAGACATTATGTTTTGCTTCTTTTACGCCTACACCCTGGTAGAAACGTTAAGCAGTTTTTAGCCAGTTCTTAATTTGTTTTGTATTGAAAACGACAAATTGCTATCATTCTTTGTCATTGTCAAATAATTAAACATGTTTGCTCATGAATATTTCAGTGTAAAGATATTTTATCTTTTAAAATGATTTACTAATTGTTTTTATTTAATTTAGACATCAATTTTAGCTCAAAATTACTCCATTTAAAATACACGTTAACCAACCCAACTGGTTAATTTTCTACCAGGGTTATTTCTTGTTTGTTTAGCAAATCATTTATTGATTTTACTGATTCACAAAACCGAGGTATCAATTTTCTCTATTCCCTAAATTTATTCCGCATCGGATCGACGAAAAAAAACGTTAAATCCGCTTATAAGAACAGCAAAAAAAAAAGCGTAGCGGAACTAAGTAGGAACGAGGATTTTCATAAATTTTTGTCCACTATACACAGGCGCCGATACAACTATACCCACAAACTCGTTCACAAAGCCGATTTATATAGTATAGTCCGCCTCGAGAGAGATGCATCTAAAGCGATCGGATTCGGATGTGTACTCGGAGGCTTTATCGTAGCGCGCCGCGCCTAAAATCCGGAGAGCCTGTAATTTTTATCCGCGTCATCTCGATAAACGAGCATCCACAATGCGGATCTCTCTTTGCGCCGACGAGATGTTTATTCGAGGGAGCTTAAGCAAATGCTCGCTCGCTCGCGATGCTCGTATTATTTGACGGAACACGCCTTTGAATTTAGATGGTAATTAACGAGTCGGAGTTTTTTTTGAACTGCTTCTTTTTCAGCGGGCAGAGTTGCGTTTGATTATAAAAAGATCAAAGTGGAAGAATATGTCGTATCGTTTTGTTCGCGTTCGAAAAAGTTTTTAAACGTTTCCTCGAAACGCGCGGTAAACAAAGTAGTAAAACCGAAAATAAGCTAATCTCGTTCCTTTAATTAAAAAATCATATAAAACACCGCATCGATTTCGCCTTTCCCCGCGGAAAACGTGTCCGCTCCCCCAAAAACACTCGAAAATTTGACACCCGAAAAAAAAAAGTCGAGCGCCACCTCGAGCGACAAGCAAACGCAAAAAGAGAGGCAGAGAGAGAGAGAGGAGCTCTCGCAGATAATCAACCTCGCAAACAAGCCGCCGCGCGCAAACCGCGCCGCTCATCCGTCAACTCTCGGCGCGGAGACGACGGATCGGCCCCAAGGCTCGATCGTTTAAGCCGAGAGAGCACAAGACGACGCGTTTTTTCGTGCGCGCTTATACTGCCGCCGCTGTAAACCTCGACGTCGCCGAGCGTCGTCGTCCCGATTTATAAATGTGCTTGTGGGAACGCGAGATATCGCGTTCGGGCGTCGTGGCCCTTTTTTGCTTTATGGGGCTGTGAATCGACTTTACGATCCGCTCGCCGAGAGTCACCGACGGGGGGCTTTGTTTAGGTTTTATTTGTCTAGTTCGGAGCTGCGTAGGTATATGAGGTGAAAGATAGAGTTTTTAGGAATGAGAGATGGCAGGTTTTGAAGGTGAAAAGAATCTTGGGTCTTTTGGAATATTATTCATTTGAATGATTTACCGTCTGAAAATTGTATCAGTGAAGACTTTGGATTTTTTTTTTATTTTGTTAATCTGTAAGTCTACAGGATGTTTAAAAGTATTTCGTGAACTCAAGATAATTAATTGTTGCATTATCTGGCTTGAGTTACGTTTTCGGACGTTCGAAAAGTTTCGTATTATTGCTCTTTAAACTGTAAATGAAAGCTTAATTACACACAAGAAGGAAAAATTTATGACTGTACCGAGACATGCATTTATATACCACAGTTCAGCTCATGTAAAATTAAATGATTTAAGCAGAAGCATAAATAAAGAATCACATAATACAATTTTTAATGTATAAAAGAAAATTTATCTTAGTTTTGGCCAATACCCATTAAACCTAAATCAAATAAGTTTCTGTTTCTTAACTGCAAAAACCCGCAAAGCGTACCGCCAGAAAGTAACTCCTCCGACATTCCTCCCCCCCTTTCCCCTCGATCCCTCATTACCCAAATTCAAATCCTCCTGCCCGTCCTCGGGATCATCAAACAATCGCTCTCTAACGGTCCGTCAAATCTCCCTCCAGTCCGCGCGATCCCCTCGGCTAACGAGAGTCGTCCAGCAAAAAGCGGCGCGGCGCGAAGTGCAAAAAAAAAGAAAAAGAACCGGGAGAGAGAGAGAAAGAACGCCGCTCGAGCTCGTAAGACATCGGTCGGTAGTCCGCGGTCACGTAGGCACGTTTGAATTACAAGCGGACCCCTGCCCCCCTCCCCCCTCTCTCTCTCTCCCTCCCCGCTGAATACTCTGCACTCGAGCTTGCGAAATGAAACGATCGTGTGCGTGCGAGCGATTAAAGAGCGCGCGACGCGACGCGTGAGTCCCGCGAGATCGGCCGGCTATTCGGGTCACGCCCGACCGACGAGAGGAGCTGGGAGATCGCGAGGTGTGCGATCGCGTCGTCGCTCCGTTTGCGGATTTTTTATGGGAGCTCATCGTCTTTTTTTGTTATGGTGGCTGGTCGAGGAGGGGAGGCGGATTTTTTCAGCTGGTCGGATCGCGATGGGAGAGGCTGATGTGGGTTCTTTGCTGACGATCTTTTGAAAATTTTCCAAGTTGGCAGTATTTTTAAATAATTGGCTTTACTATCGGTTAAGTTGGAATTGAAAATTATCGTTGTTAAGTCATTCGAATGTGTAAATTATTTTTCTGGCTACTTTTTCTTCAAATATTATGTTATAAACAGTATTTTATACATTTTTCGAATTTTAACAAGTCCCATATCCCCAAAGAATGTATTAGCCACTACTATATTGCATTATAATTTATATCATACATGTTTTACAAATATAGTTTATTCGACATTATAAGTATGGTCGCGTTGTTACATTTATGCGATTAAACGTAGTGACGGATTTTTAGTGAGTTTAAACTAAGGAAAAAAAATAAGTATTAAGCCTTTGGCAGAAGCCATGCAGATCCTTCCAACTTAAATTTTTAATCCACGTGACTAATTATTCCGAAGAATCTCCACGACACTTCAAAGAAGAGCCCATCCCCGCCATTCCCACAATCTGCTTTAAATTTCGGCTCGCGCACATGTTTGCCTCCGTCGCGTCGCTCTCTTTTTTACGCGCCGCCCGGGCAATAATTTCTTTCTCCCCCCCCCCGCACGATTCCGCCTCGTGCCTCTTCGCGCCAGATAAAGAGACTTCCTCGCTCGCGTCATCGTCGCGATCGAGGAATTTCGCCGGAATGTATAATATGTCCGGGCAGGTGAAAAGGAGAAGCGCCTCGACGCGCTATAGAAAGCCGCGGATTCTCTTCCTTTTTTTTTCCTGCTCCCGCCGCGCGCGGCGTTAATCACCGCTAAATGACGACAAAGCTAGAGCGAATTAAGGAACGCCGCGCGCGCGGCGGCGGCGGTCTATAAATAATCCGCGAAATGCTTTCTCAATGCCGTGACTCGCCGGAATCACATCGGCTAGCTCGTATTGATTTTGCTCTATTGAAGCGGCCGAGTCATTCATTAAGAGCTAAATTACGCTCCGCGGCACGTATATCGATCTTAAAAAAAAAAAAAAAAAAAAAAAACACCTATATGTATATACGCTCTCGGCTCCTTTGTGGCCGCGAGGACGATTTGCATGCCGAGCCATTCGGGAAAAGAACGATGGTAATCAAGCCGGGATATACGCTTTGATTGAAAGCCATCGGGCAAAAAGTTTATTTGCTTTAACGTAATTATGATTTACGCCGAAGACATCGAGCGCACATCGTCATTTGAAAAACAAAGCGGGAATAACAGTTAAGTTTAGGAGAGGCGTTGTGTAATGAGTGTGTATGTACTCAAGGTTCCGATAAAGTTTGAAAATGCGTTATTCATGAGATACTTCAAGTTATATACCCGATAGTGTACTTTGTCGTTCGTTGAACTAACAAACCCGAATTCGGAAATATAATTCATTTTTGGCGGGCGAACGATGAATCGCCGACTCGCAAGTAAGTAAATTTGTGAAATCGACCGTTTGCCATATCAATACTATTTTCGTTTTCATCTAGTAATTACAGAGAAACACTCAATATTCCTTTGATAACTATCCGCCAATTCTGATTCACTCTGAAATCGGCAGCGACACCAGACACGTCGACTCTCGATCGGCAGGCAAACTCGTTTCCCGGCTTAGGGAGCGACTGAATCACATCAGCTACGATAACGAGGCACATCGATGTACGTATATATAATTCAGCTGATCAAAACGAGCGCGCTCCTCGAGTCTCTCTGCTCTCGATCTTGGTGTGTCTTATCGGTCCGCGCCTTGAACTTCACGAGTCGCCGAGAGGAATCGAGGCGAGAGCGCGGATATATATATATATATATCGACGGCTATGGGGATTATCTGCGAACGAGATAAGACCCAGGGCTTCTGCAGCTGCGGTTATGTAAGATATGGTTTGAGGTGTTGCGTATTATACCCTTCCTTTATCCAATTTATTGACGATTATATCGGCTGTGGTTTTTTTTTGGAAGAATTTTCCGTCCAACAAACAAAGGTGGGAGGTGGTGGTTTATCTTTCTAAAAATTATTTTTACAATCTGCGACGGGACGGCGCGGCTTTGCGGCAAACACTGGGTTAATGTTTGCACGAACGTCGAGCGTCACTTTAAACATTATCAAATGTTTCATCATCCGATGTATGTATACGATTATGATCAAACAACCGCATTGTAATAGAGTTACAATGCGGCCCGTTACCGTCGCTGCAGAATGATAAATTCGTTACAATGCAATCGCATGCAGCACCTCACAAAAATGTCCGAGCAACGAAGATTTAATGCGCCCGACGCGTATTTAAAACTAATTACGAAATTAGAACATATCTCCTTGCACCGAAGAGTCATCTTCAGTTACAAATTGGCCCTCGCCGAGGCGCACACCCAATGAAGATTTAATACGGCAAACAGAAGACCTAACCAATTCATCAAATTAGAAAATTCCACCGCCGAAAGCGTGCATTCAGCCGCAGATAATTCGTTTCCTCCCGAGGTCCGTCATTGTGAGCCAATCAGTATCCCCCGATTTACTTGCCAGCGCAATAATTCCCTCCGGCCGAGGAGAGCATTGAACCTCGTAAAGCATATTCGTAAAGCAGCCCTTCTCGAGAGCCGCGGTGTGCACTTCGCACCTCAGCTGTTGCTGACATCTCCGATGGCTCTGTCGCTCCCCACACTGTTAGACGTACAGAAACCGACCGGTAGAGAAAGAGAGAGATAGAGAGAGAGAGAGAGAGAGAGTACAACAGCCGGCCGGCGTGTAGTAGCCTAGTTTCCTCCCCTCGTTATTAATAGAAAATGCAATAAAAAGATTCAGCCCGCGCTTACGTGCTGCGCCGTCGCGGAAACCGCCAAAGGCGGACGTAGGTACGCGTTACATAAGGGCTGAACCCAAAGTAGCGGCCGGCACGAGGCGAGCAGCGGGAAAGAGGAGGAGAGCAGCGAAGGAGAGAACGGAAGAGAGGAGAGACTTTAAGACAGTTATAGGATGGAGAGGCGCCGGGAAATGGGACAATCATTGTTTTGCTCGATGGACGTGTCACTGGTTTTTTTAGCTGTTCTCTCTCGGTAGCAGGCTAAGAAGCTATTACGCGGAGAGAGAGAGAGAGAGAGAGAGAGAGGCGCCGAGAATGTAGAACAACGTGTAAGCAATTTCGATGCTTGTCTTAAGCCTCGAAATCACGCTGGACTGTCGTCCGGAAGCGCTCGTTGGCTTCGGACGTGTAAGAGCAATTTTGAGAATCTGCTCAAGTAGGATTTTTCTCGACGGGTAATTAACGACGTGGTGGCGATGTCAAAGAACGCAAGTGAATTAAATCGCTCGTTTCGTAAACTGTATACCAAAGCCACCGCGAGCAGGACGCTCCAGCCTGGAAATTCGGTCCCGAGGAGAGTCCGTCGAGCCGTTAGCGAGATTGATGAAAACGGCCGAGTCTCCGCTCCGAGAGCGTCGACCATTAACGAACTCTCCAGGAGCGACGCGCTCTCCTTTATCTGCATAGTAATGCGCATCCCTCGGAATAGCTGCAGCTTCTCTTTTTTTTTGTTTTTTTTTTTTTTTGGGAAGGCGCCTTAACGGCCGTATTAATTTTACGCTCCGTTTCGCGCGCGGCGGATAAAGTATTTATACGAGCTATTAGAGAATCGGGCAGAGTGTTTACGACCGATGATGTACTTTGTTGCGTTTTGCCTATTATTGTCGCTGCGCGCCGGATTTATCGAGTTCGCCATCGAGATGTAATTATTGATAATTTGCTTTCGGCGTTGATTTTACGAGCGTCGTAACGAACTTTGCTTGCAAAATGGAGTGTGCTTCCCTTGTTAAAAGGCTGGCGACGATTTATCGTTATAAACCCCATCTCCGAGAGTATTAAACTTTTTAATGCGAAGGCAAAAAAATTGAGAGGCAATAAGCCGGAAAATCATTCTATTACTTACGAGTCTTTTTACAAGTATAAACTAGCATAACATTTTTAATGTTTCTCCAAACGAAAAAAAAAGAGTCAGGTACGTCTCAGCCTCTCGCACCAAAACCCGCGCAAATTTCACGCCTCTAATAATAAACAAACGACGTCGAGCGGCGTCCAAAAATACTGAGCGATCGTCCAACCGTTTTGCAAAGAGAGTCGAGCCCGCGCAGCTCTCTCGGCCTCGCAGCCGCGTCACTATACACACGAAAGAAAGTAGACGGGAAAAGAAGGCAGGCAGAAAGAGAGAGAGAAGAAACGAGGAGGGAGGGGACGACGACGGGGCGTTAATTAGTTCGCGGGAGGCGAGGAGAGAAAAAAATAGAATGGGACGGCTTGAATGGAGTGAAAATTTCGACGTTCCTTTTTTTTGTTCTCCTCTCTTTCTTTTTCGGAAGTTATGCGCCTCGCGGAGCGCCGGCCGGTTTACGAGTCGATTTCGCGCGCGGAAGGTGTAATTTCGAGCTAACTGATATTACCGCGGGAGAGAGAACGAATTGCCTCGCGACTGTTGCTTTGCGTTTGAGCGCCGCTCGGGCAGTTTGCGTATACTTTTTAGTGTGCCGTTAAATTTCAAGTTCGTCGGCTGTAAACACTCTGTTGAATATCTTAAAGAGCGAATTGACAGATATTACACGTAATCTGCGTTTTAATTGAAAAAAAATTATCGTTTTTTTTTCTATATTTGTATTTGCAGCCAACAGCGAAACTCGAAATCTTACTTTAGCGTCGAAAAATTAGTGAGTCACTGATGCAACCCCTCGCGTCAATGATATAATACAGTATCAACATTGAGTTAAGACCGCGGCGCCCGATAAGATTAAGGAAAAAGGCATCTCCGTCGCTTGAATTTCGTCTAGTCGCAATAAATTAGCCAAAAGATTACCTTACTTGCGCATAAATCTAGCCGTTAATTCTCAATTAACCGCCTTTCTTTACGTAAGCAATCGGATGTTTTTTTTTCATTTTTTTTTTTTTTTTTTGCCATAACGATCGAACGCGAGGTGACAAAAATGTGTGTTCGGTTTCGCTTGTTTACGTAACGGGTCGTTGACCCCCGCGAGAGCTGCAAAAATCGACCCGCGACAATGAAACGAGCGAGTTTTAACCCATCGGGTTAAACAACGGGCTCCGTCGTCGACTCGGGCTTCCGAGCGGACGCGAGACGATTCGTTGCTTTATTTTTGTAGATGCACCAAAAAAGCCGGAAGCTCGCTTTAAATAAGAAGCTCGTTCTAAGACGACTCTGAAGCGTGATTCTTTGCTTTTTTTGTTTTTTTGTTTAAATCGCAATTGAAAAAAAGTCGATTTCTGCCGCTTTACGCGACGCGCTAAAAAGTTCCAAGATTGCCAGCTTTAAATGTGTTTTTGATTTAACGGCTGTTTCACGGACGATTTTTATTCGCGGTAAATATGATAAAAAATAAAAGTTTCTATTATAAGGCGTGAGTGGATCGATGATAATCCTTACGTAATTGTGGCGGTTAACAGCAAAATGAAAAATATAGTTCACGAATATGCAATTATCTTGCGTACTTGAAAACTGACGTATTGTATCATTTTACACGCGAATGAAGACTACAAAGTGAGTCGGTTTTTTTCTTCTACTCTGTAAACAAATGATTATTTTCGAACAATGTGGATTTACTGACATAAGCAGTTCTAATCACGAGAGATACGTTAAAGTGGCCGAAGGTTATGTCGTTAGAATCATTAAGAGCAAAATATAGGTTTGTCGTTTACTTTGCTCGCGTGCGTTTCAATTTGTATTGTAATATCTAGATAAAAAGTTAATTTACTGCTTTTTCAAAATTCCATTATCAATGGAACAGCTTTGATTCTGCATTAATTTCACATTAATAAATCGAGCTTCCATTTTTTCAAAGCAGCTTTTCCAGCGAACGCCACATCAAACGAAACGACCCTCTCTCGCCTCTCAATTAAATCTCAATCCACTCCGTAACTCAGACATAAAACAAAAGAAAAAAGAGTGTCGCGAGCAAGCGCATAAATCGAAAGCGTCGGCAGGGCTTTAATAAAAGCGCCGCGGCCGCAGACTTGCGACAATGACCGCACTTATGGCGGCGCGCGTCGAGCCGGATAACTCGCTGGATAACTCGCGAAAACCGTGCATTGCGCAAGCGCCGGATTTTGAATTCGGAATTCCGCGGTAAAGCGGACGCGCAAAGGGATATGTATCCGAAGCGACTGGATGGAAGATTGAAACTTTTGTTGACTTGGGGGGCGAAAACGATGAATGTTATTACGGGAAAAGTATATATTTTTAAAAGTATGAATTTTAATTTTGCATTTGAAACGTATTATACTTTCTTCTTCTAACCAAGTAGTTTTAATTAACATATTTTGCAGTTTATTACCATACGTCATTTTGAAATTACAAAGTCGACCAGCTCGACGCACCGACACGTCAATTAAACAGCAACATTGTTAACCAGCATTTAACCATTCCAGACTTTCATCGCGCCAGAGCACACACGCACACGTTTTCGCGCTCGTAAAACTTGATCAAAACCGGCGAACTCCCTCGACCAAAAACCCCGCCGCTCCGCATTCTCCTCTCCGCGTCGCGGCGCGGAGAAAATTTCGGAAAAGACATATGACATTATTCACGAGCTTATCAGATCGCGAGAGGCTAATTAATGTAAGCAGCCGCTCTCGCTTATCGGCTCATTGAATGTATAATAATTAACGCGCAAAGTGCGTCGAGCGCTCGCGTTACAAAATTCCGCGCATTACGCGCCAACTGCCAGTTTCCGTAACGCGAGAGCCGAGAGAGAGAGAGAGAGAGAGCAACGCGCGGAGGCGTGCTGCTGCTGCTCGCGCGCGCAGGTTGGAATATTTAATTCGATAGGTCGTTAGATTAATGGACTAATAACCAGTTATACCGATACGCTATGATTTTCCGCGACTGATTGAGCGGTTAATCTTGATTTGCTTTCTGGGGAAGTTTGAAAATATACTTTCTCATTAATTATTTCGGGCCTCTGTTTTGACTTTATACAGAGGTCCGAAAGGAGTGACTTGTGGTATTTGTTATCAAAATAATTTCGTTTATTCTGACCTTCCGGTGCGACTTGACTTATTACACCGCGGTGTTTACGCTGTGCTCATCTCCGCGTGAAACGTATTTTTATAAGAATCTAGAAAGTCTGCACGTATTTGTTTATTGCGATGACAATTCAACGGGCAAATATATTATAAACTCACTGAAATGCGCATTAAACCAACCTTCCTCAACCGTTCATCGCGACAACCGCCTCTGATTTAAGCCTGTAACAACCAAGCAGTGTCAAACAAAACCCTAATCCAACGACTAATGTATCGTTCCGCCGCCGCCACGCGACCTTATCCGCCGCGCCTCTCGGCCGCGCTTTGGGATAAAATAATTCTCGGCCGAAAGCCGCCGCCGGCGGACTCGAAATTCCAGCGGGCGACCACTTGTTCGATCCATCCTAGAAAGCTCGGCGGGATTTACTGCGCGCGGCCGGGGTGTGTCATCGATAGAATCGCGGATCGCCCCGGCGAAATTAATCACCGCGGGGTTTTGAGGTCGCCGAACTGGGAAGTGTCCGGGTATATGTTTTTTTTTTTCGAGGGAGTCGCTGGGATTTATGGTTTGCAAGGGAGTTGGGTTCTGCGACTGAGTAAATTGAGTTGCGGCTGCGATTAATGTGTTTAGTTTTTGGATTTTAAGATGGTGTAATGCTAAAGAAGACATTATACATTTACGCGTACGAAGAAACTACATTTTTTTCGTTCGCATGATTTATTCAAATGCCTTCTGCGCAACGTTACGATCCAAAAAGTAATTACGAAAAAAAAGACAGCTAAAGAACTATACAAACTACTCGACTTACGCTCCAATCATTCGCTCGTAAAGAGCAAAAGAGCCTCGGCCAGCGAGCGAATCATTTCCCGAATGTCGCCCCGTAATTACCGACTCGAAACTCGTCGTCGTCGTCGTCGTCGTCGTCGTCGAATCGGCGGCGGAGGGAAGCCGAGAAAAAATATCCCGGCCGGCGTCCTTTAAAAATAAACGAGACACACGTCGGGCGCGCAAGTGACACGCCGCGCGCAGACGCACAATGCAAAACGTAAAGCCCCCGATGCCTGAAAAAGTCGGCGAGCGAGGAGGACTCTCTGTTGACACGCTGCTCGGCTTCTTTTTTTTTTCTGAGAGACTCGCGCTGAATTTCGGGGCGGAAGCGAGAGCGCGGGGCGGCAGAAGCGTTTGCGCGTAATGTTCGAAAAGGTTTATGTGTTTATTTACTAATGCTTTCTCTTGGAAAAACGAAAACTGCTGTAAAATTTTGCTTTTCGAATCACGTAAGAAAAAAAGGTGAAAAGGAACTAGGAGACAAAAATTTCCAAAGTTACAAAAGGCAAGCTTCTCAGAACGACCCCGAGCCCTTCTAAAAACTCGGGACCTTTCGTAAGCCCAATTAATCAGTATTACATCTGTCAAAGCGCGGTATTCCCCGGGAAAACTTTCGAATATCGCTTAGCCCGAAAAAGTGAAGGTATACCCATTTACGCAACGAAGGCAGAAAATTTTCCGAAATTCCAGAGCGGCGTTTCCGCCTTGCCGAGAGTCGCGCCGTCGGTCGTTTCCGACGGAGGGATCGCCGGCCGATGATCCGAAAAACTGTGTCAGCCGACTGTGCGAGCCGGCCGCCCCGCGTGGGAGTGGAATTGCCTCGGTGCGCGCGCGAGCCCGGCGAGAGCTCGTTAGCGCTTATGGGAAAACGAAACGCTTCCGTATTAATCGCGCGAGCGACGAGAGCTTAAGCGTGTCTTGTCCGGGATTCGGTCGGACGTTCGATAACGGGGACGAGCCGTGCGTTAGCGGAAAGTGCGCGAGTCGCGTCGAAGGAGGATGCACAGCGGGAATCGGCGGGGATTTCGTTCGGTTTCGATGCTGTTAAATGAGAATTTTTAGTGAAAATAACGATCGACGTACTAATTGTTTAATTTTGTGCTGTTTTAGTAAAAGCCATGTAAATTCTCGCTGTGCGCCAATTCTACACTTGTTCTTTCTCGCGACTACGGGAACCTCGCGCGAATCGAAAAGTAAACCTAGAGCACGCAGCTAATTCGGGGGTAAATTCACTCCACTCGCCTAGCACACAAGCCGGACTTCCCTTCGAAAACTATCGTACTATACGTGACACTGAAAAATCACCATTGCACTCACTTGTAGATCTTGGAATCCCTCCATGCACTGAGGCTGCAGCTGAGCTTGTACAGCATCCTCCTGGCGGTCCTCTTTGCCCTGGCCGGTAGATCGTGCCGGGCCTCCTCCTCCTCGTAGTCCCTCTCCCGCCTGATCCTGTCCTCGGCCATCTCCCGCTCGAGCATCTCGTCGTGCAGCTTCATGTACTTCTCCTTGGCCTTGGTGAGGCCGTTCTTGCCGGCGGCGGCCGCGAGCACGGGACACCTGCTCGTCGCCCCCGCCGCCGTCGTCGTCGTCTGCGTCGTCATCGCCGTCGCCGCTGACGGAGAAGCGGACGGCGACGTGGCCTGGTCGAGCGTGCGCACGCACATTTGAACGTTGGCGCGGTTTCGAGAGAGCGGAGCTTTTTGCTTATCTCGCGGCGGTATAGGAGCCGAGTGCGCGTCTGTGTGTACGGTGATATCTGCGTACGAGTGACCGGCTTGACTCGGGACGCGGAGTGCGCTGCCGAGCGCGCTCGGGCCGCCCCTTTATAAGAGCTGCCGCTTAAGCGGCGCCCCGCCACCTCCGTGAGAGGGACCCGAGAGGTGGAGAGGAGCTGGAGGGGAGAGCCAAGCTCAGCTGACGCAGGGAGCGACATTGCCGACGGGCCGAGCGAGCAACGATTTGGGGATGCCGATTCGAGGAGGAGGGTGATCGCGGACGGGAGATACACCAATTGGTAAGTACCCTTTGTCTGTCGGATTTAATGGCAAAACTCTGTGAAGAACAAGTGCTGGATTACTAGAAAAACCGTGCATTATTTTTACGGACTTTTGTGATGCACTGAAATATTAATGAACGTGAACAATTGTTCTTTTTACTACGAAATCGTAAAAAGTTTATTATAATTTCTTTATCGAAAATGTAATGAGCTTACAATGATTAGCAGTTTACTGAAAGATTTAGAGAGCTATTATGTATCTAAAAATATTCAGATTCATTTAAAAAGAAATAGGTAAAAAAGGATGGTTTTTAGTTCTTTATTAATGACAAGGAGTTCCGTATATTTTGATCGAAAATATTTTGTTTTAACTTTCGAATATGCATTCTAATATAAAAATGTAAAGGACGCCACGTCCATTCAATCTAATGCTCGATTTCTCGGAATTTTGTGCTTTTTCAGCTAAAATCTAAGAAAAAAACATGATGTTTCTTGAATTACTGATTATTTTTACAATAAATAAATGCAGTGTCTTCTAAAAAAACTTCATCCATAAAACTTTATTCGTCTCAAATTCAAGTTTTGACTTTATTAAGTTCAGTAAGTTAAACCTAAACAAAAAATAGAACAATAATAGAAAAGAAATAAAATTGCGTTGATGAATTTTTTATGCTAATTTGATTGATTTTAATGTATCATTAATTAAATCGCTTTATATTTAGCTTCATATTAGTGTTTGTCACTTTGTATAAAAACACCCAGTTTTTAATGGATTTTAATTAAATGAGCGCGCAACTTTGAGCATCAGGCTAAATAGACTTGGCTGAATTCCTTCATATCTTATTGGAATACGCATTTCAAAGTTACAAAAAAAAAATCGCGATTTAAATACGCGAGACTTTCCTTGTAAGTTGATTAAGCTAAAAATTTTCATTTTTTTCCATTATTATTCAGGATAACTTTCCTGCAGAAATATCGAATTTCATTTTTTACCTCTTTCGGTCAAGTTTTCACCCGAATGACTTTGAAGAATACAAGGCTGTAAACGAAATTGGTTTTCGCTTCTTTCGCCTCGTTGCATCAATCATCTCAAAATTCACGAGCTGCCCGAGATTTCCTCCAAACTCGAAAATCCGGCCAGCCAATGAAACTCGTCATTCGTTAATCCCCCTTTGACGATTGAACCCCAGACGCCGCAATTTAACCCAGTTCCTGCACAAACAATCCGAGCTCGAACAATTTCAGCAGAAGAGCATATGCCGTTGCTGTAAAACAAACGCGGCGCGGCGCCGCTCCTGAATAGAAATTGTTTCTCTTTCATAAGCAAATTGGATAGGTTTCGCAAACGCAAGCGAGTATAAATCCATCAGCGGCTTTTATCGGCGGCTTTTACGTCACGCGACTCCAGAACTACTCGATTATTATTATATTCTCGAATTTTCACGCAGACCTGAGAGACGCTTCGCCTCGGCTCGTCTTTTCATGCGACAATTACTCTTGCGGGAAAGCGACGAGAGGAGTTTCTAGTGCGGCGCGGAGATTTATTATTGCTCCGGGAAGACGGATTTTTCGGTACTCGAAAAAATTGGGTGTCGATGAGAAGAGGTTGGATTTTAATTGTTTGGGAACCTTTTTTTAAGTGGTGATAAAAGGTCGACGACGGTTTATTTCCTTTTAAGAACTTTGAAATCAAACTAATAGAATGATTTGATACTCTTCTATTCAGTTTCGTTTGACTCCTTAATGTGCTTTAACTAAAAATGATGTATTGTCAATTACCTGCTCGATCCGTCGCCAGTTACATCTCATTTAAAAGGAGCAAAAGGCGCAAATTTTTCCATACCAAATGAATTCTAGATTCGAGAGCTGTGCTTTGATGAAGCAATAAAATTGATGGAATCGTAAAAAGTGTTTTTTGAGAGAGACATAAATATAGCTTGAGGAGACTGCGTATATCCTAGGTATTCCCATGAAAATAATGACACACTTGCAGCGTGTGAGTTTTACTCAGCTGGAAAAATGACGGAATTGACGGACGAGAGGCCAAGAAAACTAGGAAACGTTTCGATATTTTCGTATTTCCGTGATCGTAGAAATCTGGGCTATTTATTTTATTCTATTTTTATAGTCTACTTATACTAATATAAGAACTCGAGATTCATCTAAACAAATAAATATACTCCAGAAGCTTAAGTTTACTGTTCAAACCGAAGCAGCCTCGTTACCGCGCGAAATTGATCGCCGCGCGCATATCAAAGTCGCGGCCGTAAAAAGAGATTCGCGCCCATATTCATTTGTTCGTAGAGCAGCGCGAGCCTTAACTCCTCGGCGAGGTTTCGATGCACGTTAGCCGGTTAATTTCGAAAAATATATCGCCTCGAGCGACCCACATTCTCAACGAAGCTGTAACAGTGCAAAATGTTTATAACGCCGCGGAACTCGGGGGGGAAAAAAGGTCACCTTGCCCGAAGCGTCGATGGCGATGTAATGACGATTCGCGTATAATAAACCGATTTTTCGAAAATGCAGCCGCACGCGCGACCAGCTTTTTGCTTTTTGTCGGATTGATTTATTGGAGAGGTGGCTTGTTTATTTTTTCTTTTACCGATTAGGATCGAGTTTGCGCGCTTCGGTGGAAGAGCGAGTGCGGAGTAACCTTTTTTTCTAAGTGCTGCAGGTTCGAGAGCCGCGTTTGTTTGCTTGTTTGTTTGTTGTGGGAAAAAGTATGGAAGGTGCAATTTTTTTCTTCGGAGAATTGAATTTTTTTTAGAAAGTAACTTTAGGTCATATTTTCAATCTAATTTCGTGTATTCTTTATATTTTTTTTAGCGAAGGAGGCACACATTTCATAATTTTAGAAAAGTGTGAAATAGAAAAAAGGTGTATAAATATTTTGCATAAACTTGCTATTTTTTATTTATTTAATATTTCATTTTTACTCTTTAATGACACGAAATTACTGCTTGTGAAAATTAATAACAGAACTAAATAAACATGTAACATAAGTACACTAACCAGAAGAACCCAACATGTTCGCGTGACGGATTTTGTTGCAACTTCACGATAGACTTTTAATGTCAAAATATGAAGGAAGATATAGGGCCATTATAAGTCTAATGCTTGATTTTTCAAAAGTTATGGCTCTTTTAGCTAAAATCTAAAAAAATACCGAATCCAGTTTTCGCCATTCAAAAGGTAAGATCATGTCCTATTGATTTAAAAAAAAATGTCCAAGAAAATTTATTTATTCAAAAGTAGCGAAAACAAGGTTGACAGTAAACATATAAACTAAAACTAGGTTGATGAGTTTTCATTTTATGCTGCTTTAATGTTTGTTTGGCTATAACTTTTGACCAAATAAATATTTTTGAAGAATTTTTTTTTCATTATCGATATAGAACTTAATTTTCGCAATACTCTAAAGTTGCCTGTAGTAAAGTTACAAGTGATCGAAGAAACATTGACATTTTTTGTGAGCACAAACGAGCGGATAACTTTTGAAAAATCGGATCCCAAAGTTACAACCAAATACGCGCCTAAGCATATTGGGTGTTCTAAGTAAATTTTCAAAATTAACAAAAGTCCCCCTGAATCTTGTCAACATTTCTTGCGCGGGAAAAGCAGAGTGAGTGAGAAAGCCGCGCGAATTTGGCGAAATTAATGCTCGGCACTGCACTGAAAAATGAACTATCGACATTGACTGATATATAAAAATTAATCACCCAGACATCGATGACAAAAGCATAATGCAAGCCTTTGTCATCGGCTGTCAAACGGCCACAGATAAATAAATCACTCGGAGATAGAACGGAGGAGAGACGTCAATGCTCTCTCTCTCTCTCTCTTTCTCGCGTGGAATTTCATACATTGTCATTAGCAAGGTAAAAAATATAAAAAAAAAGGAAGATCGCTAAAACTCAATAATCGGCCGACAATTTTCCCGTAAATTTCAAAAAATTCCTCGGCCGCTTCTCACGGGGGCGGTAATGCAGCTCTAATTGAAATAATCGATTCCGGGGGTGAAATTTTCATCGTAATAACAGTCATCGGTGATCTTTCTGCTTCTGTGTTTGAAAAAGACCGGCGCGCGAATAGCAATTTTTTTTGCGTCCCGCGGTGGAGGAATTTACATGTAACGCAGCGAGGAAAATAATTGCTGGCCTGTAGCACTTCGTTGCAGTCGAGCATTGAATTCTTCGGCTAATTTGTCCATAATTTTTGGACTTGCTGCTGCAAGAAACGGAAATTGAATATTGAACTTTTACGCCGGCCGTCTGCGCTTCTGCCGAAACATTGTAATTGAATTATAAAATGATATAATCAATTTTTATTAATTATATTCGAAACAAGTTTTAAACGGTGTTTATATCTTTGGATGTATCTTGATATCGATATCAGTAGAATAGAGATTGAATAAAAAGATAAAGAAATTTTTAATTTATGTATTTTTTTTCAATTATAATATTTATATACATTTATTTTAAAACAATCAATGTAATCCATATAATCCAGGCTTGTAAATCATATCTCAGATTTTAATTTTAAATCCTTTAATTTATTATTGACAAAATACTGCCAGACATAAAAATCATATATCGAATCAAAAGTCCATCCTACTGATAAATTCAGTTAATTCTTGGTAAAAAAGCAGAAGATATACCATAAGAAAAGTCTGAATATTTTTGTCATTATATAATCCTATAATAATAATAATAATCATCATCGGTCAATTTCTCTTATCTTTCATAGTTCCTACCTTAGGAACCATATCAGATGAAATTTTCTCTACCTCCCCATGCAGCAAAAATGCATCAACGAACTCTCACGAAAGAAACGAAACGTTAGCATCCTCCGGATCCCAGCTCTCGTGAAAGCTCGACGAGCAACCCATCGCAGCCCTCCTCCCGCTTTATCGTCGGCGCAGCTCGTCTCTCGCGCATATACATCCCGAACTCTCGAGGCGCGCGTATCCGTCAATGCGCTCGGCGCGCGGGGCCGTTTTAGCTTATCGTCCGATCTCGGCAAATTGCGTGCGCTCGCTGCGCAAAAACCCGTCTCCGGGACGGCCGCTCGGGGTGGGCCGCCGCTGAAAACTAATTTCCGTGCTTATTCATGCGCGCCGCCGCGGCTTTTTCTCGCGCTAAGCGCGCGCGCCCGTCAGGTATGTATACGTATGTACGAGGCGTCGCAGTTTTTATTTGCAGCCCGCGATGCGTTAGAATGGGCGCGGGGTAACTCGCGACGGGAGAGAGTTTAAATAGATTAATCGGGTTGTTCGGGAGGTGGGGTTGGACAGTTTCTTAGGCGCTTTTTGGCGTTCGCGTCGAGCGGATTCTTTCGCCGTGCTCCGGGGCTTTCGAATGCTTGATTTATGCTCGCAGAGATGCGGAGGTCGTCAAATTTTTACGGAATGTTTTTGAGAATATGATCTTTTTGACGGCTGCCAGAGCCGAACTTTGTGTGTAATAAAAACTGTAGGGCTAATATATATCAAACAATGATTTATGGCGTTTGAGAATAAATAAAAGTATTGCCGTTTTTAAAATATATATTACACTTTCGGGACCTTTAATTTTCATTACACGGAGAAAAATTCTCTACATTGAGAAAAAAGTTTAGTAAAAATTACCATACTGCTTAGTAAGGCTACCACAGACTGTGGCGGCTTTACTAGACAGTATGGTAATTTTTACAAGATTATTTGTAACGTTTATTATATTTCTTCTCTTAGTGTAGTAAAAATTACAATAGTACATTTTAATTTGATCACAGACTGTAAAAGTCTAAAAAACTTACCATGTTCCTAGTAAATTTTACAATTCTTATCATTGATAAATTTTCATATTTAGACTTGTATTAAAATTTTATAGATTTTTAAAGTCTGTGATCAAATTAAAACGTACCATTGTAATTTTTACCAGAAAATTTTTCTCCGTGTACAATTAAAAATGCAGCCGCCAGTGTGTCATTTTCATAACTGCAACGTTTCAGAAAAAAAAAATCAATATTTCTCGAAGAATCTAAACGCGAAAGTGCAACAAAAGCCAGACCGGCGAACCTTATATTCCTCCCCGAACAATCAGAGCCGCTGCACAATGTCCGAGAACGAGGCGTGCGGCGGGCCGATGAATAAAACATTTCGTTCGCCAAGATCCTCGCGAACGATATATACATACATACACCGAAAAGGGCGGTCGACGAAAAAAGAGGAGGCCTCTGCGCGCGCGGCCGAGCCTCGGATGCATAGAGAAGCTTACGAGTCAATTCGTCGATTGCGGATGATTTATGCGGGCGGCGCCGAGAACCGCGTGTGTGGGTTCAAGGGCGACGACCGATTCCGAGGGGCTTAGGGATTAGGTCTCGCGGCGCAGGCCTGATTTAGGAGGCGGCTACTTCGGGAATGGATTGTCTCGTTGCGGGTGGCTTATTTTTCTTTTTTTAATTGTATCTTCTAAGCTTTTTCTCGTTGCGCGCGAAAAAATATATTTATTAAAAGGAGCTACGAAAGCGTGCTTTCGTGTATAAAAATAATTGACATTCAAAAAAGTTCAGAGGTGCAGTTTCGAGGTGAAAAATCGGCCAATCAGCCGGTATTAAAAATCCACGCCTTAGAACATCTCGGCCAACAAGCGACTCGCGATTCGGCCCAAAACTCTCCGGAGCCTCTTCTCCCGAATTTTTCACGCTCCGTCCGAAAGCTCGACCGCGGCGCTTTAATTTTCAATGCGCCTCCCTCTTTTTTAGCGTCGAATATAAAGGGCTCGGATTTCGGCGTCCCCCTAAAATATATAGCATATCCGCTCCGTAGGCGTGGATTCCGCGGTATAACGATCCGAAATGTGCACGCGTATCAAGTGCCGGGCGATTTATACGCGCCCTTTCGAGAGAGAATGCATAATGAGAGGTCAGTGCTTGGATGATGGAGATGCGTTTGGTGGGCCAGGCCTGATAATAGTTTATTGCTAATACGAGCGTGTCGCGGTACTGAAAATTATGCTGCGTTGCTTTTTTAAGGAATAAGATTTTTGAGGAAAGGAATTTTATGTAGTTACTTATTGGTCATTTTGAAATGAAATGTATATATTAGCTAAAATAATGTGCAGAAAGACTGTATTAAAAATTTACAAGGAAATATCCCCTGTTGTACTTCTGAACGTAATAAACACAATTAAGTGGTGTATTAATAATAACAGCTGTATTTGCTAATATATTGACGGTTCAACGCTTCTATTTGTATACCAAACCTGACAGTTACTTATTGTTTTCCCGGTTCCTTGACGTTCTGTGCTGTATTTATTCATTGCTTTAAACAACTATTTATTTTTATTAGAATTTAGTGATATTTGATAATTTTATCAATGAAATTTTAACGAATTCTTGTGCAAAAGAATTATTTATTTTTTAAATTGTGAATTATAATTATTCTGATGAAAGTGTTTTGCCATGCTGATTTGCATCAAATCAAAAATAAAATAAACTGTAATAAGTAAGTTGTTTTATATGATTCTTTTTATTATAGTACAAAATCTCAGATTATAAGTGATTTCAATATTATCAAATTACTTTTCAACAGATTTCACGTTTATTTGGAAACATTACTATTAGTTTACAAGATTTTAATTTACTGAGAGGTTCAAAGGAACGTTCATACGTAAGTCATTTCAATCACATATAATTGAGTTCAACAATAACTATACACACTATTATTTTTAGGCCAAATTTGCTAATTAAATGTATCTGTGAAGTAAATCAATGTTCACATTGAAGTTCAAATACCTTTATTTTTGACTCGTTCTTGAAGCGTAAGATTTTTTTATGACTAGAGATACTCAGGATTGCGACAGAGAATTGCTTCGTAAAAAAATTGAGTTCTTCAGTAATCTCGAATTGCTGCCTGTTGAATTGTTAGATCTTGCAAGTCTTGACGAGTAAGTTGACGCGAAGCTTTCCAAGAGTATTATTAGTATACTTTACATCTTAATTCAATACTCACATTATTTTCTTGTGACTTTGTATAAACAGGCAACAAGATGAGGATCAGCGAGCTCCGCCGGAAGTGTTAGACAATGTCGCAATGGTACTTGTTAATTTGACATCGTCTTTGACCGATCAAGAGTAAATATAAATCTTTTAAATTTTCCGGTATCTTTATCTTTTAAATACTAAAAACTGTTTGCGTTAGACTAGAAAACGAAATTGGAGAAATGTCATCGGGAAATATTACGGCGGAGGCTGCCGGGTCTTCTTCATTAACGGACAACGTACCGCAGTAACTACATAATTTTCTTTATTATTATGATCGTTAAATTTACGTATATACTGTTAATGCAATATTTCTGCAGGAATGATAGAAATTCAAGTACTCGCGATTCAGTCACGTCTGATGTAAAGTCTTTTACCCCCGAATCAACACCGACGAAATCTATAAAAAAATGTAAAGACCCTGAGTAAGTATATGTGGACTACTTAATTTTTCATTTTATCATCTAAAAGTTGAATTAAAATAAATATGTGTGCAGGCGGGAGTACGAAAAAAGCATAGAGCAACTTAAACTGTTTCTTTTAGACGGTACTGAAGAAATACTAGCTTCTAATTCTAATGAATTACTAGCATCTTCTTCGATAGAATTGCAAACGAAATTGCAAACGTCTACTCCTGGATCTGAGAGTGAAAAGTTGTGAGCAGAAAAAATATTTTTATTAATTAATTATTTAAAATTACCCAATGATTAATAATTTAATATTTCAACAGAGAAGCAATGGCCCCTGTCTCTGGTGAATTTCTACTTGATTTTTCAAACGATAACGCAGATTCGGATGTTAAGGATGCGAATTCGACATTTATCTTAGAGTGAGTACGAATAATTTCAAGATTTTTGACTATTAAATATAAAAAGCTTTTTCATTTAATTGAGTTCATTTAAAAGTATTTCGCTATCAATTTTAATTTTATAATCTTTTATCTTACTGCGTCAAAGTCAGGTACTTGAAAAAAACCTCTTTAATAAATTGAAAAAGATGAAGAAATTAATTATTAACGTTTATTTGGTGATTGTCATTTAAATAATAATTAAAATTAAAACAATCTAATAGTTGTGAAAACGAAGAAACCGTTAATCCACTCCAGAAATACTCAACGAACGAGATACCAGACGAGGATGTTGAATTTCGAGTGCAGACTTCTCTCATTGACAGAACGTAAGAATTTATATCTTTTGAAAAATATATGAAAAATTTAAAAAAAATATACTCTATATTTTCTTATAACGCGAAAATATAAAAGAAGAGTCTATAAAAGGGTGAATAATTAATGTTCTAGTTTTGAAGAAAGCCGCGTTCATTTATCAAGTGCAGTATTAGCCGAAACCAAAAGGAACACTGCAGAGCTTCACTCTGAAAAGTTCAGTGAGCTAGATTTAACAAGGAAGTAAAAGTAAAAGGTTTATTGATTTTTTTTATTTTCTATTGTAGATTCAAGGTAGCCTCTAACATCGGTGATAATAACTTTGATGCTAGAAATACAACAGCAGAATCCGTTCTTCATTCTCATATTCAAAAGTACGCAAATCTTACAATACTATTTGATAAAAAATTAAAATAAAGTAGTCCTTGCGTAGAAAACGTTAAAGAATTTTTAGTAATTTTAAGAAAAAAATTTGGTTATATATTTTACTTAATTTTATAGAACGATAAAAATCTGCAGCATCTATAAAAACATTTTTGATTTTTCACCTCCTGAAAATTTTATGTAAAAAAACACTTTTGCTCTTCATTTACTAAGCGAGTCTTTCTTTCTACGAATTTAATTCGCCATAATTTAAAAAAATTGTGTAAAATTTGAAAATTTCAACAATTAATTCCTTTAAATATTATTCCAGAGATGAACAGAATTGTGTGCAGTAATGACAAAATATTGTTACAGGAATGAACACAATAGTAGCTGTAATAAATCGGTAGAATTTTCGTTAAACGATATAAAAGACAAAATTATTGAAAGAATGATACCCAGCAGTATTCAACAGTACGTACAGAAATTATTAATTAAATATTAAGGATTACTGTAGAATGAATCTTTTATAAAGTATAATAATTCAATATTTACAGAAAAGATAATAAGTCTGAGAAGTTAAAAGG
The DNA here is from genome assembly GCA_035047165.1 of Ormyrus rosae. Classification (NCBI taxonomy): domain Eukaryota; kingdom Metazoa; phylum Arthropoda; class Insecta; order Hymenoptera; family Ormyridae; genus Ormyrus; species Ormyrus rosae. The sequence goes on from JAWWML010039392.1 coordinate 62,611, forward strand.
AACAACTAGTATTAAAAGTATATTAAACAATAATATATCGATTAGTCCAAAGTAAGTAGTGAAAAGATACTCTTATTTCCGCAATAAACAATGAACAAAAAGTATAATAAAGAGTATTATAAAATAATATAAAAAATATACTTTAATTCAGGCGTGAAAATTGGCATAAAAATGGGAAATTGAAAGAATTCCTGTTAGATAGAAAAGCAACTGCAAATATTAAGTCTGAATTGTCAAGAAAAAATGACATGTTAGTTGGTATAAGTTACTATTTTTTGCTAAAAAATATTATTTATGAAAATAATTATTTTTTAAATATTTTTATCATTCTTACACAGACAAGATGGAATTTTTCAAATTAAACAATTGAAGCAATTTTTGTTGGACGATGCACAAATGGAAAACAGCTAATCTTCTACTTTCCTTTTCCACTATTGGAAAAGGAAAAAAAGTTGAATGTGATATGATCCTAGTAGTTATTGATAAGACAATTACTTTTTATTTATTGCACACCACGCATATATTATATATGTGTCGCGGTTTTACGAAATTTAATAGATAAAATCAAATCAGCAGCTGTTGATTTTCAGTAAATTTAACGATTGATAATTGACACAATATATAGTGCAGCTGCGAAGAATATGGGAACGTTTTATCGAATGACCAATGAAAAATTTGCGTATCATACGCAGTAATAACTTTTGTAATATTTTCAATAAAATATGCATGATATACCAACTTATAAATCTCTTTTTCTCCCACAAACATTTCCTTTTCTAATATTTCTATAATACGGCTTTATGTACTTTTCTCAATCCGAGCCTTAATCTACGCGTAAATCTATTCAAATGCACTTTTAGAGGACCTTATATATAACACCTACATTGGGAATCCAACATTAGCTGGAAGATTTTACTCAACAAAAAAGAAAAAAAAAAGCGTGCCATTTCCTTTTATCGAAACCATAAAAGACTGAATTCATAATTGATCTTATTAACAGCGTAATGATATCATAAATAACAGTGAAACAGCAAAAATCGACCACCATCCAATGAAAATACATCAGGCATTCCTCGTATTTTAAAATCCTTTCCGAGACAATTATCGTCATTGAAAAAAAATCTAAGCAGCCCGCCGCTCTCCAAGTCGCACCCTGCCGAGTTCAAGAGGCCTCTGGCCGAATCGTTCCGGCGCGGATAATCGAATGCAAATACGAGGGCGATTCAATTAGCCACGGCCCTTTTTTTTTTTTTTTAAATGCGCTCTCGAGCGAGAAAGCTGCGAGGTCTTTTTGGAGAAGATTACGGAGGGGTTGGGTGGCAGCCGTTGACAGGTTTTGCCAATTTTTTCGCTTCGGGACTTTGATGTTTTTTCTCCTTGATTTTCGAAACGCAAGTGGATAATGTCTGTATTTTAATTATTAAATATTTTACTTAATAAATGAAAGTTAATAGAATTACTGTGGCATAAATATAAAGCTTCATTATGAAGAAAATAATAATTTCATGTCACGTTGAAATTGATCAGATTGATAATTTTTATAAGATAAAAAAAATTTCAAATTTTTAATTGCAAAAATCATTCAAACAAATTAATTTTTTCAATAAACAATCAGATTTGTAGTTCAGTTTTGAATGTCAAGTAACATACTTAAAAAGTGTATATTCAAATCTGAAACTTAATAAAAGGTTGTAAGAGCTGAATTAAGAAACTCGACAAGTACATCTACATAAAGGTAAGAGTCTTAATTTTAGGTCTCTAAAGTATTTGACGTTCTGCACTCTTAAATTTAGCCCGAATAAATAATAAAGAAAAGAAATTTGCTACGCATCTCCGTACTTTAATTAAAACGTCCAATACACAACTCGGTTTCATAAAGAATATTATTTTTATGTATACTTATTTAGTTTATTATTTCTTTCATCTGATTTATTAATATATTTTATTTTAAATTCTTTCAACTCTTCAAAAGCTTTTCACGTCGAAGCAACTCCGACGATGATAAATGTGAAAAGAAGTGCAAAATTTTGTAAAAACTAAATTCAATAAATTAAATTCACTGCAGAATAACGCCATTCTGTGAATCACGCGGATTTTCATAGACCGTATAAACACTACCCCCAACAAATGCAAAATTTAGTTAAAATCTGCGGTCTCCTCGTCACGACTTATCGCGCGTAAAATATAAGCGATCGAGCGCAAATTCGACATTGTATTCCCACGTAAAAATAATTTATATAATTTTTATCAAGATTTTATAATTTTATTTTTAAATTTTGTAAAATTTTGAT